>JNVV01000006.1:1292240-1381825 GCA_000733355.1 Falciphora oryzae
TTACTGCACTACCTCAGCATCGTGACGGGCACGCAAGCAACCGCCGCCGTCGTTGCCTGTGGCGCCCTCGTACCACCCGTAACTCGTGTACCTCGTGGCCGGCAAACCTGCAGGCACGCGAGAAGGCGGGAGCATCATTTTCCCGCCGTCCTACCAGTCACCGCTGTGGGCGCACCACCTCCCTCCCACGGCAGCCAGCGACCCTTGGCCCGGCAGTCCCACCTGCCAGCTACAGTCGAGCTGCTGGAGGCAGACCAGTGTCGGAGCCTGCCTGCTACGCATCGAGGCGTCTACTCGGGAATTATCTTGTCTTCTCGTTCCCGAGTCTACAAGCAGCCCAGCTCTATAGTTTCGGTCAGGGGTTTGCTTGGCCTGAATCTGGTCGCCGTTCAAACAAAATAAAGGATGGGCCACCGCTTGGCCGGCCTCTCTGTCCCTCAAGTGCAGCTTGTGGGCGGTGGCGCGACTAGCCGGGACTCTGCAGACCGATGACGGGCAAAGACGGTTACAAGCGCAGACAGATACCAAGGCGGCACCCAAATAAAATCTGCAGCTCCGATAACGCCAATTGGAACCCATTACCCGAACTTATCCTGTAGGTCTCCTTTCCTATTTCCTATATTCTTTCTTGTTTCCTGTTTCCTTTCCTATTTCCTCCGTTCCTTCCTGTGTCCTGTTTTCTTCCCCGTTTCTATCCTAAAGAACCATAAATTTTTAGGTGTTCCAACCAAGGTTGTGCGGTTTATACCTACGAACTGCAGGTTTTTCTTTGGGGAACATGTCGAGCTGGGTGGGCGAGCAGTCGCCTGAAGTGTGGTGCTGGAAATGAACCGCACACCTCCGGGCGACGGCTCCATATGAAATCAGCATAGGATCCCTGTCATGTCAGCCAAGGTCAACGGGCAAGGATCGCCCTGCCTCGACTGTCCCCGAGGACCCGTGTGTGCACATAGCTACGGTCGTATGCGTCTTCTCGACTTTGTTAGCGTGCAAGTGTGCAGCTCGGCCTGCAACCTACGCCAGCCCGCAGCCAATCAGCGGCCCAGCTGGCCCTGCACCGTCGCCAGACCTCTTCCACAGAGCTGCCCGTTTGGTCGCTCGACAGCCCCCACCCCTTGCAACCATCTTTTTCCGCGCCATCAACCGGCAAGAGAGCACTCGCACTAGCCCAGAAGGGGATGTCGTTCTATTCTTGAGGGTGGGGTTGGGCGTTTGTTCCCACACTTCCGAGAGCGAGCCAGGCCGGCCAACCAGGCAGGGCGCGCCAATGGGCGGCTGTCCTCGCCCACCACTCTCCCGTGCCCCCCTCCCCGTGCCGTTCCTCCTGCTCTCCCTCTCTCCTGCTGCCAGCCTGCCTCTGCCTCTGCAGCCACAGCCAGACCGGTCCCAATCCGGATAGCTCAGTCCTACCGTGCTTCCACGTAGGGCAGATCAGCATGGGTCACGCACCGAAGAGGGGGGGCCCAAAAAAGAAACCGCCCAGGCTTGGGTGCGAGTGTTCAAAAATAGAACACAGCACAAACCAAGTGCCAGAGCTGGGTGGAAGCTGGCGATGGTGCCGTGGTATAAGGCTCTGGCCCGTCCGACACATCTCGACGTTTTGTTTCTTCCCCTCCAGATCAGACCAAGGCCCCGGTGTAGGAAAGAAGTCCCAAGTGTCGTCCGTTCGACCCATCCTCTCTCTTTAATCAATAATCTCTTCGTTAATCGTCGACCCCGTCATCAGCCCTGGCCCTGAGACACGCCAAACCCCCAGCTCGACGATTTCCCGAAAGAAACAAACCATCCCGACCCAAGGCAAGCCGGACTTGCTGTGCAAACTTACAGTCTCGACGACATATTTACTTATCCGATAACTTAATAACGCCAAGTGTTTCGATAACGCTTTGTTCAATACCACCTTCGCGGGGTGTGCCAGGGTGAATTTGATATTCGCTCGGTGCAAGGGGCATTTGGACCTGGGTGGACCTGGACTCGACTAGGACCCCCGGCTCTGCCTTCCCTCCTCCCGCTTTTGCTCGGCCCAAGGGTCACCCACCCACACCCTTCTCCTCTTTCTCAACCCACACCCCCCAGCCACCCTTCCCACAGGCACTCCCTCCCACCCCCGGTTGTGTGCCCCCTTGTCTGTCGAAGCAGGTACCTATCGTCGGAGGGACAGATACAAATGTCAACACTACCCCCCCAGATCCAAGACAACCTCACCAAGGCACCACAAGCCAACACAATGGCCGCTGGACAAGCAACAAAGACAAAGTCGGCCAAGGCCGCTGCCGCCAATGTCACGTCTAAGCAGAAGAGCCAGATGCACCGCCGGTCAAGAACGGGTATGTCCTGCCCCTTATTCCTTCTTTTCCGCCCCGAGCTGTGGCATGCAAACATGCGCCCGGCCAGCAAAAAAAAGCTAAAAGCTAACATATCATACTTCGAAAAGGCTGCTACACATGCAGGCTCCGGAGGAAGAAGTGCGATGAGGGTCAGCCTATGTGCACAGCATGCAAGCACCTGGGACTCAGCTGCGAGTACAAGCGCCCAATGTGGTGGAGCAACAACGATGCCAGGAGGCGGCACAAGGACGACATCAAGATGATCATCAAGAAGAAGAAGCTCTCTGAGAAGGGCTCCCACAACGTCCAGAACTCAATGAGCTCGCCCCCTGGCCTCTCGCACTCGCTTCCCACATCAGCAACCTTCTCCGACCCCCTCGACCGGACAAGGTCGGCTTCGATCGACTCGCACTTCCCCTTCAACTTCAACAGCCCGCCCACGACCTCTGAGTATGGCTCCTTCACGCCTCAGATGCACCCAGACTTCATGTTCAGCGGCGCCTTCTCGCCCTACGAGATCGACGTCAAGACGGAGAGGCAGATGTTTGTCAACGACGTGCCTACCCTCAGGGAGTCGACCACGTCCACCTTCAGCACTTTCCACACTCCGCCGCCCCCGGGCTCCACCCTGCCGTCTTTCCCTCTGGAAGGCGAGTGGACTGAGCAGGTGTGCTCGGAGCGGCGCGAGTCCTTCACTGAGGAGACCCTGAACCTCAACTTCTTCGATTTCGCCCATGGCCCTCCGATGCCCTCGAGGCAGGTGGCCATTGAGCTCGACGAGGGCGACCAGCGCCTGCTTGATCACTTCATCCAGCATGTGCTGCCGACAATCTTCCCCATCCTCGAGTCTAACCAGCACGGCTCGGTCACCTCTGACCTGATCCTGCCGGCACTACAGAGCAACAAGGGCTACCTGCACTGCTGCCTGAGCATCGCCGCCCAGCATCTCAAGACCTCTGACGTTCCTCAGTACGACGAGGTGGACGCCGACATCATGCGCCATCGCTACGCCACCATCTCGGCACTCTGCGACGCCCTGGCCCGCGATGAGAACCACCAGCAGATCCTCGAGGCCGCCCTGGGCCTCATCTTCTTCCAGTGCTGTGTCGGCCGCTTCGACGACGCCCTGCCCGACGTGGCCTGGCACCAACACTTCCAGGCCGCTGTGTCGCTGGTGCAGAAGCTGGACCTGCCTCGCATCGTCTCGGACCCCACCGAGCAGTCGGCGGCGACCCCCTTCAATATGACTCTCACGTCCTGGATTGACATCCTGGGCGCGACCATGCAGGGTCGGGCGCCGACGTTTGCGCACACTTACCGCGAGAAGCATCTGTCGCCCACCAACTCGTCGCTCGGCCTGCGCGAGCTCATGGGCTGCGAGGACCGGGTCATGTACCTGATCTCGGAGATTGCCTGCCTTGAGGCCCTCAAGAATGACGGCATGGACGACATCACCCTCTGCCAGCACGTGCACGTCCTGGGCGACCAGATCGGTCTCACTGAGGTCGGCGAGCAGCCGCCCAAGATCCCGTTCAATGCCAACGGCACGCTCAGCCCCAAGCAACTCAGCAAGAACATGACGGCGGCCTTCCGCCTGGCGGCGCGCATCTACCTCTGCAGCCTCGTGCCCGGATTCAATCCGGCTCAGGCGAGCTGCGTCGGCCTGGTCGACAAGCTCACCACTGTGCTGCAGCACATCCCTTCTGGCCCTCACGGCTTCGATCGGTCGCTCGTCTGGGTCTACCTGATCGGCGGCGGTGTCAGCCAGCCTGGCTCGTCCTTCCGCATGTTCTTCGAGGATCGCATTGCGCAGCTCGGCGACCGCGCCGTCCTGGGCTCTTTCGGCCGCGTCGTCTCGCTTCTCCACGAGACCTGGCTCGAGAGCGACAAGTTTGCTCAGTCGCAGTCTTGCACTCCCACCAGCGCCACCTCGGATTCTGCCTGCGGCTCGGCTGGCGTCGCATACATCCACTGGCGCGATGTGATGCAGATGAAGGGTTGGGATTACCTTCTCATCTAGACGAGGCAACCTTCTTCTTTCTTCCCCTGGTGATACAGGAAATCGCCGCTTCTTTCCTTCAAACACATCAGAAACAAATACCCTTCAATCTGCTTTTTTTTCTTTCTCTTCTTCAACGAAGATTTTGCCATGAGAAAGGTAGAGGATGCCGCAAGGCATAAAGAGTTGGGGACGACACTTGGACTCGGGACCTGGGACGATGGCCCTGGAGACTTCGGACACCTCCAGGGCAGAACGCGGGCATGTCGTGGATCGACGACAGCGAGACGGTGAGAGCCATCAGCGGTATGGCTTCGGACTGGATGATAAACGACCTTTTCCTTTTCTCTTTTCTTATTCTTCTTTTTCCTTTTCTCCTCTCCTTTTCTGTTTCCTTATTTACTTCTCTTACTGGTCGTTCACCCCGGGTTATACCAAAGCGTGCATGGGCCTGGAGTTTATCATGGAGTCGGCGGGCATTGGGAATAAAGGGACAGCTTCTGTGCTGGCTCGTTTCTTTTCGTCTGGATGGAGAGGGAAACAGGACAAACAAAGCGCGATTCGCCAGCAACGCGGGAAAAGACAACTGCGGCAGCGGAGATACAGGGAGCGCTTTTTAATCTTTCTCACAATTATACCCAGAATTCCAAACAAGAATTCAAATTTCAAGACTTCAAAACAAGGAAAAAAAAAAAAAAAAAAAAACCAAGCTCCCTCTACTTTGCCATTCTCCAAGTGAATTTTTGCCGCGGACACCGACATGTCCCTGAGCCTTGAGGGCCTACCATCGCCGTCCGGTGAGGTTACATAGCCTGGCAGCCGCCGTGTAATTTCGTTCCCGGCGCTTCGCCGGCCGGAGCAATCCGTGGACCTCGACCAAGCCGTTGCTGGGTCGCAGTCACCAAGCGCGCGGCAACGGCTCTCTGTTCATCTCTCTTGCTCCCCATCTTCCTCCACCTTTTGCTTACTTTCTCCTTCCTTTCCCTCTCTACTTTCGACGACTGATTTCTGTTACCACAATAGGCCTACCAAAGCTGGCCGACATTAGACCACAGGATCCACTGCCTTCTACGATCTACCCGCCGACCCCTAGCATAAGGACAGAGTGGCAGCAGCACGATGACGCATATTTCTGACCGACTGCGTTCAGCAGGGGCATTTTCACCCTGTCTCCCGACAGTGTGACTTGCAGTCAAGATTGCCTTGACCGCCTCGAGCTCGCCGTGCGTTGTATGATGTCCTAGGGGTCTGTTGTACCTCGTATGCACACACCTGCTCGCCCGGGTCCTGTGCGCGTTCGGGTACGGACAGCTCCAAACCGATGCAAAAAAAAAAAAAAAAAAAAAACAGGGCAAGGGTAGGACAGGGACATGCAAGCGCAGGTGAGGATCTTGCCGCGCGAGCACAACGCAGGTCCGCATCTGGTTCGGGACTCGAACGTGCTCCGAGGGGGCGGGAACCGCATCGTGAAAGTGGCAACATTTGGATGCCATGCCAGGGCCTTTTGCTTAATACACACACACCCTCTCCGCATATGGGCAGGGGAGCAGGGAGGAAGAGGCTTGCTCAGACTGACGGTGTGCACATAAAC
This sequence comes from Falciphora oryzae, assembly GCA_000733355.1. NCBI lineage: Eukaryota > Fungi > Ascomycota > Sordariomycetes > Magnaporthales > Magnaporthaceae > Falciphora > Falciphora oryzae. Next base: position 1,298,158 of record JNVV01000006.1, read on the forward strand.
GATGTTTCGTTGTTCAGCATAGACGCGAGTCCACGTCAAAAGACACAAAAAAACCTGCCGTTCGTAGATCACGAAGAGTCATCATGGGGGCGGGCAGGGTCGTCGCGAGGCGTTTTCGCGGATCTTGGTGAGCCGAGAGGTGTGAAGGTAAGAAAAAAAAAAAGAATTTGCTGGCGGCCAGGGCCCGTGGGGTTGTGACCCCGGTATTTTCGAGGTCTGGCCGCGGGCGGACAAGACGAGCAATGAAGAAGGCCAGCCAATACCTTGGCCAGGACTGCAGGTCAGGCGGCGAAGGACGTGGGGTCTAGGCGGAGAAAGCTGCGCTGGTTTGTGAGGCGGCAAAAAGGGTGCTGTGCGTTGCGGCGTGCGGGTATTGATCAACTGCGCACCCAGTCGAGTGCGTGCGCGCGCAGCCGAGAGGGACGACGGGAGCGAGAGGCCTCGTGATCGCCAAGCATAATTCGCAGTGCGAAAATTGCGTGTCGTCGGTGGCAGGGCAGGGCAGGCGGGCAGCAGGGCGGGCAGCTAGCGACAGCAGCAGCAGCAACAGCAATGACAGCAGCCCGTGCCCCGTCATTGATGGGGATTCTGCCAACTCAACCGCATCCATGTGCTATGTGTTGGGCTGGTACCTGACATGGCCGTTTCAGAGGGCCGGCACGATGGAGAAGAAAAACGCAAAAGAAACATGGCAGGCGTGCAGTCATGTGAGTCAGAAATCCCTGGGTGCACGGGCCCGCCCTTCCATTCAATCAATCGATGGATGTCAGTGCCCCTCGCTGCCCCAACCTTGAAGCCAGCCCCACAACGGGCGGACACGCACTTGAGACCCTGGAGAGAAACGCTGGCCAGTGGCAGGGCTCCATGCGGCCGCTGCCCAGATGAGCTAAAAGCAGCTTGCCGCCAATCCTGGCGCTTCGTTGCAAACCGCGCGCCTACTCTGAAGCAGTCGCGCCGACAAGCCCGATTCCAGAAGCTCCTCGATTACGACGACGTGCAGGCCAGAGATGCGGCCTGGGCCTCTCGTTTGGACAGACCTCAAGCCGCCGAAACTGCACCGCCTCGGGCTCAGAGGTGCTGCTGGCCGTCGCCTCCCGACCAGTCGTCGGGCTCTTGGGGTCTTCGCTTCGACGGTGCAGATGGGGCTGCCCTGAGCCGACGTCTGGCCATCTTAGCGTGTCTGGTCCTTTCGGGCTCTTTATCTCGCTCTCCTTTGTTCTCTTCTTTTAGGCATGTCATGGCATGGCGTGACAGCGCCCAGCAGCGCCCTCTAGGAGGGTACCTAGGCCACGGCTGGGCCAACAGCCGTGGCGGTCCTTCTCGTCGAGTCGGGAGTGCGGCACTGGCGTCCAGAGCCTTAGTCGGGCTGCTGCTTCTGTTGCCGCCGGACCTGCAGCTGCGGATCGATCTGTTGGACCGCGGGCCTCCTCGGCGGCGGCCACCACTTTGCTGCCCTGCCGTCTGGGAACTCAGGCGCCAACTGTTCGACATGGGTCATTTTTTTTTTTTTTTTTTTTGCTCTGCCTTCCTTTGTCAGAGGAATCAAAGGTAGAGCCGGAAGCCGAGCGATCTCAGCCCCAATCCATTCTCGGGCTTGCGTTATCCTTCCGAGACGCAGCCCGGTCATACGGGCAGCCATACTTAGTCCTTTCCTCTCGTGGCCTTGTTCTGCCCGACCTACTTCTCCGCCCAGAACGTGTGTTTGGCTGCCGTCGTGTGCGCTTCACTGTGCTCCGCCACTGACTTGACACTTATTCATTGTTCCTCGCCGCCATCTTCTTTTCTTCTTCACTGTCTTGTTCCATTCACGACGAGCGCCACGTTGTTTGTTCTGTGAATCAGGCCGACGTATTTGTGCCTGTGGCTGCCTCGCAAAGACTCACAGTGTTCACCCCGTTTACCTGATTTCGTCCCTTCTAGCTTTCTTCCCTTGATCGGCATTGAAGCATCAAAAAAAGATCGGAGCAAGGCTACCACCCATCAGTCGTACAAGAGAACCATACTCGGCTCTACATCCTTTACTTCCTTTACGCCTAAACGCTCGCTTTTCCCAACCATCGAAACCATTCAGCAGACGAACATCGACAACAACAAATATACACAAAACCCCAGGGCGGCATGCCAGAGCAGCGTCCGAGGCTCACCATGCGGGCGGCCCTGGCCGTCGCCGTTTACGCGGCCTCGACCGCAGCATCATACATCCCCGCGCGATCGCTGTTCCTCCTCGAGAGGCAAAACACATGCGGCATCTCAGGCCACACACAATGCCCAGGCGCCGGGGTTCCGGCTGGGTTCTGCTGCAGCGCCTCAGATGTGTGCATAATGCTCGCCGGCAAGACCACGGTGCTGTGCTGCCCTCTCGGCGACACCTGCGCCAAGATCAAGCCCATCTCGTGCGATCTGAAGCTGCAGAACCCCGCGTCCCACCCAGAGTCTGTCGTCAAGACCACCGTGTTCGACGTTGAGCTGGCCACTTGTGGCGGCGGTTGCTGTCCCTTTGGCTATACGTGCTCCGACAATGTATGCGTCGTTGACCCCGACAAGGACACGCCGCCGGGACGGGCTAAGCCGTCGTCGACCTCAACACCGGCGCCGACGACGTCGTCGGGCAGGGCGGGAGGCGCTAGCACCACCCCGATCCGCAGACCGACCGCCGTGACCCCGGTGGTATCCAAACCTACCACGGCCGCGCCCTCTTCGAGCACGACGGGCGGCGTCGGCGCCACCCCCTCGACACCCAGTCCGACCACGGACGCGGGCCCGCCGGCCACGGCCATCCCAGGGAGCGCCGAAAACGTGGGGGGTGCTGCGCCGCCGCCCGCCGACTCGGTGTCGACCCCATCCATCATCGGCGGCGTCGTCGGCGCTCTCATGTTCCTCATAGCCCTGGCCGTTGGAATCTTTTTCTGTTATCGCCGGAAGAAGAAGAACGCGAGCGCAGCGGCCGCCGCTGCCCCGCCGCGAGGCGACGGTGCGTCGTCCGTCATGGCCTACGGGAACGCAATCTCCCACCCGATCCCCTCCGAGATGACGTCGGGCGCCATGCGCACCGACTTCAACCGCAAGGGCTCCATCTCGTCGCACAGCTACGGCGGCGCGTCCGACCACGTCCCCTTCGCCCAGGCCGGCGCCACGGTGGGCCAGAACTATCACCAGTACCCCGCATCGCCGCCCGCCCGCACCCTGACCGGCCGCACCGCAGTCACGCCCCAGATCCCTCCACTCCGGGGCATGAGGACCAGCGACGGGGGCAACATCGGCGGCGTGCGCCCCGGCGGCTACGGTGGCGTGTCGCCGCCCTCGACGCCGCCGCAGCGCCAGCCCAGCACCGAGAGCATCGACGTCTATGTGGATGGCGGCCCGGCGGCGGCGGGCAGGGCTGCCGGCAATGGTGGCAAGGGCGGTGGACCGAGGTGCTCGACCGAGACCACGTTCACCACTCTGATGCGCCAGGCCGACCTCCCGGACCCTCGCTACGGGGCACCTTTTGTGCCCCCTACGGCCTTCTCCACGCCGGACCGTCGGGCATAGCAGTAGCGCCTCATGTTTTTTTTCTTCCTCTTCGTCCAGTCGCAATAGCAGGTCTTTCAATCACTGGCGTGTTTAATCATAGCATATAGCATACGTAGTCTTTATTCCCGAGGGCGCTTTGGGGTTTCGTTTGTATCGTTTTGCATAGCCGGGCATCTACTGTTTTCTTTGCTTAGAGTTCTCCTTTGTTCATCTTGCTTTGCTCATATACCCCTCCTCTAGGCCGAGCGCCGATTTCTTCAGAATGGAACTATTAGCATGACCAACGATGTAAGCCCCTGAAAGACAGGGACCGTCCGGTGAGCACGTTACCCGTATCTGTAGTTGCTAGGAGCGTGCCTCGACGGCGCCCGCAGTCATATGATAAGCATTAAGATCATCACCGCCGTCGGCTAAGATTAACCACGGCCCGTCCTCGTAGTCCGATCACGACAGCTTTCCGATGCAGAACCTTGAGACAGACGATATAAACTATCTCGAGACTTAACATAGGGTCCCCGTTGTCACCACGTTGGCTACTTTAGCTACTGTATGCTAACCGAGCACTCCTTGGGGACAGCCAACCACCAACTTGGCCAGTGAGATTATTGCCACAAGGTGTGCCCTAGACCCCTTCAAGTGGCCTGCGAGGGACACGAGGAGATTTGCGTGTTCTTTTTATACAACGAGCCCGAGCCACTGCAGAAAACACCACCGCCTATGTAGGATATGTGACCGCTCGACAGTGCTTGGAAGATAGACGTCCACCAACCGGCCAGAGACAGACGTACCGTATTGCCACTTCGGACATCGGGTATTTCCAAAAGGATTTTCGCATCATCACCAGCAACCAACGCTTTCCCCTCCTAGGAAAAAAAAAAAAAAAAAAAAAAGCTCGTGAGCACATACCAAGAACAATCAACGAACTCTATGTCTCGACTTTGTGACAGGAATGGAAACCGAAAGAAAAAAAAACATTGACGTATCCGTAGCGCCGCGAGGCCTCGGAGTGACATATGTAAAAACAGGACAAATATTTTGTTTCCTTCCCTCCCACAGGAAATTCATCAATTTGCACCACAACCACACACAGCCTTCCTTCATGCTCCCATCTTACTGCTTCTTCTTGGAGCTCCCCGAGGCGTCGGCAGCGGCAGCGGCAGCCTCGGCCTGCTGCTGTGCGATCTGGCGCTCATCCTCGGCCTCCCTGCGCTCGGCGTACCACTGGCCGGCCTGCAAAACCAAAACGCCGACGAGCACGAGGGCCAAGATGGTGTTGCTGGCGCTCAGCACCTTGAGCGAGTCCTCCCTGCCGAGTCTCAGCTCCCCGGACAGGGGCCCCTCGTGTCGCAGCGTGCCCTTCCCGTCCTCGCCCCACGCGTTCGCCGAGACGTCCTGGAGGCCCCTGACGATGTTGGCGACGTAGATCCCCACGCCGATCAGGTACAGGACGAGCGAGGCGCCGTCGAAGAGCACGTTTGCCTCGGACGGCTTGAAGAGCTTGGCGAAGAAGCCGAGGAAGCCGACGCACACGACCATGTTGAGCACGCGCGGGATCAGGGGCGGGGCCGCGTGCATGAAGCGCAGGTGCTCGGCCAGCTGGTCGTAGTAGGCGGGCGGGACGGGCTCCGAGGTCCAGAGGAGGGGGAAGTCGTAGGGGAACGAGGCGAAGAGGATGCCAAGGAAGAAGCAGACGGCTGTTTTTGTTGGTCGGTTTCGCCTGCTGTTAGCTCGTGACCCCCCTCTCTCAGATAAAGGTGAGTGGGATGGAGAAAGAAAGGAAAAAAAAAAAAAAAGACACTCACGGCCTACTATCATGATGGTGGCAAACGAGTGCGACCCGCGGTAGTCCTTTGAGCGCGTGCTCTTGGACCAGTCCACCCACTTGGTGTCCATCTTTGGTGGCCTGGACCGAGGCGACAGGCGCGAGACGTAGAATGTCCTCTGGAGCTTGGGCGACGGCGCTGTCCTGCTGCCGCTGCTGCTGCTGCTTCTTCTGCTGCCCTTCTGCTTCTCCTCCCGTGCGGCGGCGGCTTGGTCTTCCAGGGTGACCGGCGGGGGTGGGTGCACGTGTGTTTGTAGGAGAGGTTAGGTACGAGGTGGTAGGTAGCTGGTGGTCGTCGAGCGCGCGCGCCGTTTGTGTTAGGTGTGTGCGTGTGCGCCGGAAAGCTAAGCTGTCCTTGCGAGGGAGCTCGTGCTAGCAACGCGGGCTTCCTCGGGGAGATAGATGGCTGCGGGGCCCGCGAACGCGGTGTCGCAACGCCAATTGATGGCACAGACGCTGGAGCGACGCACGGTTTCTGCCTGGAGTGCCTTAGCAGATAACGATGATTGCCGTTTACGCTACTTAAGTCTAGGCCCGTCCTAGCGCACGCAAGGTTGATGTCGTCTGTACAGGTGTTACAACGGAGATTTTTCTTGTTTTTCTGGTGTTGAAGAAATACGGCGGGCAGCGGCTGTCTCTCGCGGGGTGTCCGATCGGATCAAATCAGAGCTTGGACGGACAGATCTGGCAGCTCCAGACATTTAATGTCAGCACGGGCGGTTTCGATTTCTTGCAACCGCCAAGCCTCCTGTCCCAAAAAGGCATCGAGCTCGTCACGGACCACCACCCATGAACTCGGCCCAGAGTGTTCATCTTGACTGCAATATTTCTCATCGCAGTCAAGTCCGTAGGTTTGGTGCAGCCATTCATTACTTGCAAGGATATGGATATCAACCTATGAAGTTGTACGCCACCATGATGCAACGTCAAGGACGCTTAGGAACAAAGAAAAAAAATCCCCGAGGTACAAGCACCGAAGTGTCATCCAGGGGTAAAAAGAAGCGAATGTCGTTGAAAGTGCCAATGTCAGGCCCAGAAGAAGAGAAGAATACGGGGGATAACCACCCCAAATGTCAAACAAATGCCTTTCCGACGTGTATGCTGCAGCAAGAAAGAAAACATAAGAGTTGACCACCCATGATGCACGCCTCAAATATGCTCAGACTGGGAGACAAGGGGGAGGGAAATGAAGCAGATGAAAAAAAAAAAAAAAAAACAGTGACAAAACAAAGGAAATAAAAATCGCTTGCTCTTCCGGTCTCCTCGCCATAGAAAGGGAAAGGGAAAACAAGTTGGGGTATATATGATGCGCGCGGAATATCGAAACGCTTGCCAGCCTTCTCCCTGTCGCGGGGGTATAAAGTCCGTGTCGACAGCAATCCTATGCACCAGGCGAGCGAGAAGAATCGGAAAAAGAAGCCAATGAGAAAAGAGCCTCATCCATCGTCATGCCGGTCGTGAGAGGGTTGGTATTCCCCATTTGCTGTTCAAAGAAGCAACAGGCCGCTTAAATCACGTTCCTCTGAACCCCCGGGCCCAGCGTGAGCTGGCTCAGGCTAAGCGTCCGTGCAGCCTTCCTCCGCTTCGGGTCCAGCTCGTCGTCGTCGTCCGTCTCGTCCCTGAGATCCTCGCCGAACGCCCCATACGGGTGCGGTGACTGCTCCTCTCTAGGGGTTTGGAATGCCGATCCGTCCTCGTGCTCGCTGTCCTCCTCATCTCCATCACCCTCAAAGACTGAGAGCGTCTTGACGATGGGCGGCTTGTTGCTATTGCCTCCGAAGCTCGTCGTGCCCATATGCGGCACCGTCGGCAATACCTGCCCTGAAGACAACGAGAGCGAGCCAGTCGACGGTTTGGATAGCAATTTCGACTGGCTGCTTGGCATGGCTCCCGCAGCTCCTGGCAGCTTATTATCCCCGGCAACAGCGGCCGAAGCGGGTGACAACCGCTCATGGGACCGGCTTGGGGTGAGACGCTCCTGCGACCGGCTCTTGTGGGGATCCCTCAGCATCGCATACATAGTGCTCGACAGCGTGTTCATCCGCTCCGAGAGCTTCTTGACTTGCACTTCGAGGGCCGCCCGGGCCGCCCTCTCAGCCTCGAGCTGTGCTGCCAGCGCGTCCACGGACGATGTCAGGTGGTGCTCCTGAGCGCCGGCAGAAGCAGCCAGAGCGGGGAGGCTTGTGGCTCCGCGCACAGTCGAAGTCGACGTCGGCCTCAGCCCCGGCGAAGGCGCCGCCGAATGGGCCGAGATGGCGGGGATGGAAAGAGTCTGCGTGGCGGCACTTGATGGGGGATGTATGCTCCCAATGAACGTCTGGCCGTCTCCGAAGGACATGTGCGAAGCGTTGCCTTCCGTCGTCTCGGCCGACTGCCTGCTGAAGCTGTACCGCGAGGAGCTTGAGCCCGCTCCGCTGAGATCCAGCGAGATGGCCTGTAGCGCGGCTGGGGGGATCGCCGCGGGCGCAGAGGGAGTGGCGCTAAATATACCTGATGAAGGCCCGGGCAGATCGAACCCGGCGGTAGCCACTGGCACCGAGCGCGGCACACCTCGCCCATGGCCCGCTGCCAGCTGTTCCATGGGACCTTTGAAACCGGGGACCGAGTGGCAGAGCTGGTCGACGACGCGCTCCAGCCGATGTGTCCTGGACTCGAGGCTCCCCATGCGCTCGTCGAGGCCGACGGCCTGTGTGATCTTCATGCCCGCCATCTCGTTCATGGTAGCAAACGAGCCAAAGTTGAATGGCTGGGGTGGCGTCTTGGGCGGCGCCTCGGTTGATGGCTGAACGGTGGACGGCGCCTGGGAAGGGTCCACGGAGAGCACACCAGTGTCGTTGTCGTTGAATTCCGCATTCTCGCCCTCGTTCTCCGGGTGCGTCGATGAAAGGGGCGACAGGTAGCTGGGGCCATAGCTCTCGCGCCAGTAGCGGATTTCGTCGCTGCGGCGTCGCGCGCCTCCCGACGACCCGGGAATACCGGGCAGGTCGAGCCCGGACAGCGAACGTGAGCGGCGTTTTTGCGCATACTCTCCCGCAATGTCGGAGGTGATGGCGCGACCAATCATGGTTGGGTCCTCGTCTGGGTGAATCAAACGGCTCCCCCTAGCGTGGCTGCTGACGGGTCGTGGCGACAGACCTCCCCATTCGCCAAGCTCATGTCTCCGATGGAAATTGCGAGCCCCAAACAGGTTGCTGTGCGTCGCCGTTACGGCTCTCCTACGGCCTCCGGCGAAGGTGTCGGCATGCATCGAGTTGCGCGCGCTTTCTATGGCCGTAATGTCATTGGGGCCAACCGAGTGTGACCGCAGAGCGCGGTCGTATTCGGTGATGGGCAACGATGCCGACCGTTTCGGCTCCGCTTCGTTGACTCGCTCCAATGCCGAGGTGTCCTGCCCGTAGAGCGCGCACAGTTAGCGCCCTCGCATTTGTGGCAGAGGTGGTCATAGCACATGTAACGTAGGTCACAAGGTGCCAGACAGAGTAGGCACTTACACTGCGGTGCTGGGTCGACGGCACTACGCTCGAGGTGCGATCGGTGTCGTCCCCTGAGCTTTGGAGACTGGCCTTATTCTTCTTCTTGCGGCTGAAAAGCTTGCTGAAAGCGCCACGCAGAGTGGACTTCTTCCTTTGCGGGCGGTTCTCTGCCGTGTTGCCCGAGGTGTTGCTCACGACCGAGTATCGCAGCGTGCTCGATGGGTTGGTTCGCTTGTGTCCAGGCGATGTCCCTGTGCCCGACGAAGGGCTTGTGCGGGTAGCGGCTGGCTGCTGGGCGGGTGGTGTCGCAGGCGTAGTTGTAGGTGCCGCTGCCGGTGTAGGTGTAGTCATCCGAGGTGGAGTTGAGGATGCTGCCGCTGCCGGTGCCGGCGCAGGGTTGGTAGGTTGTTGTGTTGGCTTTGTCGACGAGGATGACTCGTGGGAAGTCGCTGTGCCGTTGACTCCGTGATCGTCGTTCCGGCTGCTGCTCCCAGAGGTGCTTGCAGGCGGGGGCGGCGCAAGGGCCTCTGACCTCTGGGATTCCCGCTGGTCGTCTCTCATCGGCTGTTCCTCCAGCGGAGTTGGACTTGCGATTCCGGCGCCCTTCTGGCGGATGGGGAACTCTTCCTCGGGGCTCTTTGTGGCCAGGTTGGAGCCGGGGTTGCGGATCGGGAACTCGTCGTCGACCGGGCTTGGTATCGGGATCGGGCCTGAGATCTTGCCGCGGATGGAGTTGGCTGGCCGTGGCCGGCCAGGCCCTGAGGATGTCGAGGGGCTCTTGAAAAGATTCATAGCAATGGACCCCGCGGCTAGCCGCTTGAAGCTTCTGCGATATAGATATAGCCCCGTGTCGTGTGCAAGGGGGTGGGCAAGCCTGATGCAAGAGGCTCTCGGCACAGAGAGCACTACCTAGGATATATGGGAGAGGCGATGGGCGTGCGAGCACAAGCCATGGAGCGCACAGTAGTCGGCCGTTAGATAGCGTTAGCCGAATCTGTTGGTGGCGCGGCGGCAAAGCTAGCAGAGGTGGTTTGGCGGCGCGGGAGTCTTTTTGGGAGATGGGCGCCGGCTGTCGTGCTCTCTGGGCTGCTATGCTACGATGTGCGCTAACGAGAGTCGAGCCCACATGGCCAGCCAATGCGGCGATGTCTGGCCTAGAGGAGGCTCGGCTGCGCCCGTTCGAGGATGAGTGCGGGTGCCAGACGGCTCGGCCAACCGGGGGCCAAGGGAGGGCTCTGATTATGATCAATGGAGGGGGAAGAAGGGAAGGTCGAGCCAGCGACGCGCAGGACGGCGGGCCTTGACGACCGGTGTCTGGACGGCTATTCGCGAAGGCCGCGGTTTATGGACGAGAGAGCTGCAGGGCATGGAACCCCGGGCGCTGCATTGTCGCGTGTTACCGTCAGCCGTCGCCTCCTGCACCGAAGAGGACCAGCAGCGCGAGCGAGGAGGGGGAAGAGAAGGGGGCAGTGACAAGAAGCAACGGCAGCTCGCCGGGAGAGGAGGGGGTGAAGTGAAAGATGTGGATGGAGTGGCAGCAGCACTGGGCGTGCTAGACTCTTAGTTTTGCTTTTTCTTCTTTCGCCGCGCGGAGGACCACGACGAGATGGCATGCGGGCTGGCGCACCTTACGCAGTACCTCTCTGTCCTGGTACCGGCCCAGAGCAAGGCAGGCATGGGGTCTGGCAGGCAATTGTCCGATGATCCCAGCTCCTTGCTTGAACCCATGAAACTTGCAACTGGGGCCGGCCAAGCGGGCTAGCCACGGGCCACGGAGCTGAGCAGAGCAGGGATAGGTCAGACGTTTGCAGGCCAGGGGAGCCCCTGCAGCACCCCGGGCGAGTGGGTGTGTGTGGGCGGGCATCTTGGTGTCTTCGAGGCCGCGACAATTGGAAAGAGAGCAGCAGCAGGCCGGCCAGGTGGTGTGTGGGGAGCGGCCAGGGGGGTTGCCATCGATGGCGTTGGCCGCTGAGGCTGGCCAGTCGGAAAAGGCGCCTTTCCGTGTCTGGCAGGGCGAGCGCCACGATGAATGACGAGCCAGCGGCTGGGTGGTGGCCACTGTCGACATCCGACACCAAACAGCTGCTGAGCGCGAGGAAGAGGCTTGTCACAGCTGCGGGGTGGCCAAGGGGCGGTGGTGCGTGCTGGGTCTGGTCTGGTCTTGTCTGTCGAGCGAGAAGGATCAAATTCTGCTCGCTCGGCAACACGGGAATACGTGGGATTGATTCGTGCGCTGCTGCGTCCACTGGATCGCGTCCAAACGGGCAAGAGCGTCTCCTGCCTTTCGTCCCATTGCATTCCGCCCATCCTGAGGTGCATTTCATGTTGTGTCAACCCGGATTCACATCTCGGCCCAGCCATGGATAGCTGCACCTGCAGCCAATCTGCTTAGGTTTGCCCAGTGAGTTGACAAGCTCTTTTTGTGCACCCGCTTTGTCCCCAATGTGCTGGACGCAGTGCCCGTATCGGCCGGTTTGGGCAAGTGGCATCCACACAAGCGAGGACCGACACACACAAGCCCAGTCCGTGCGTGCAGAAGCGACCGGCGTCTCTCTGGGGCGGCTGTGCACGATTCAACTACCCGACTAGATAGGCCTTCATGTTGTGACCACGGGTTATTCATAGCAAAAACCACGTCTTGGGCAGCGCCGACCACGCACCGGCGAGACGCGCGCTGCACTAACCGGGCCCCAACCTGCAGCAGGCTGGCGGTTGCGAGGCCAGTTGGACGCACGAGACCTGGTTGGCACCGCGCCGCCATGCAGTTCGTTCCATTTCTACCACCCAACCCCCAAGCGACCGTTACCATCTGCTGCACTGCGACGCTGGCGTTGCCTGTGGTGATTGTGTGTGCCCCAGTATACAGACCAGACTCGACTCGACTTGGCTCTCCAATCTGCAGCAGGCTGGAAATGCTGTCGGCTAGCATACCTGTATTTTTTTTTTTTTTTTTTAATCCTCGGGCGGACTTGGGCTGGAATTGCCTGCGCCCCGCCTCGAGGTGACGTCCTTGTCCCACCTTTTTGGTTTTGCAGCAGCCTCTCGACGCAGCTGGTCCGTGGTACCGTCGAGCTGACGATGGGTCCGGCTTATTTATCTCCGGCCATTCCTCAAATTGAGGACTTGTGCATGCATCAGGCCGGCCTTGCATTCCATCGCAGCCAGATCCGTCACTTCGACGGCGTCGCTGCCCGCCCGGCCCAAGGAGACACTGCTCCGAGCAGTTGCCGCCGCCGGCCTCCATGCACATGCAAAATGTATTCCCATTCCAGCCGCTGTCGGCACAACACCCATGCTGTTCGACCGCCTTTCATGGCAGCGAGGCACAGCATCGGGTTTGTACACGTCACTTAGCCCGTACCTCGCCTTTGGCCCGCCGTCGTGGCACCCGTCAGCGGGCTTTTGCTGGGCTTGCCTCCAAGTCGCCGTCTGCAGGCCCAAGGAGACGGTTGCCTGTCCAAGGAAATCCCACTTCGTGCAGCCGGCTGTCGATCCGAAGCGGTGGGCCGGTCGAGACGATTCTTTTGGGCAAGACGGCTGATTATGCTTGTCCCAATGGCCATGCCAACGGGAGGCTCGATGACATTCCTTCCCTCTCTCTGTTGTCAGGTCGAACCCGGTCTGAGACGACAACAGCACGGCGCAGATCCGCGGCTGCTTCCCGAGCGGCTCAAGCTCTTGCGGCGTGTCTTGGACCGCCTCCCCCAGCGCATAGCAGGGTCATCCTTGTCTTGGTGGCCCGCGCTCTATTTCGTCTTCGTCCTGCCTCAGGAAATCCCCGCCTGGGGCTGCTGCAACGCCATCGGAGCATCCCATTGTGGGATACCAACGCCGTGTAGCGGACCATGTCTACTCAAAAGGCGTGCTCGAGATAGGGATTTATTTGGGGGTGGCCGTGATTGTGTTTCGAGAGGGCCACAACGCGAACGCCGGCCCAACGTTGAGACCCGCTTGCCTCCCAACACGCTCGCCCACAAATCCGCTCGCTCGACCCCTGGCAGGCCCCGGCCTTTGATCTCGGGACCTGGGACTGCAAACACGCGAACAGACGAAATGGCCGCCCGCTTGTCGACGAATGATGACATATATCATATGTGTCATTCTCCTTATTATCGTTTGCACACTGCCTAGGTATTTTGGGCTCTTGCCTCTGGTATCCATCTCAACTCTCCTTTTTTTTTTTTTTTTTTTTAAAGTTTCTACCCGCCTGCTGCTTTTCTCAACACCAGCTCCAGAAAGCCACGGATGGCGACCGAATGGCAGGGCCCACCGATTCCCCCAGTCCAACGTTCCAACCCGCAGTCATGACACGTTTTGCCTATCGCACTGTGTGCTGCGTACCAGCAGCAGCTCTGAAACGTCATCGTCCGAAGTCGAGGGCCGAACGCAGACTGTGTTCGCCCCAGGGGCTGGGAGGAGAGGCTCGCTTGAAGCGGTGCTCCACCGGCAAGCCGAAAGGCTGGTGCCTGTGTGCCTGTATCCTCTCTCGGGGCCTGTTTGTTGTACCTTACTGGGCAACGCGGACCAGCGGCGCAGGCCCGAAATCTCCGTCAACCGGGTCCGTGATCGAAAGGCCGCACAGCCTGGCCGCCCAAAAGAGCATCAATTCTCCGTTGGTGTGCATTGCATAGCCTTCTCAGTCAACCAATGACGTCGGGTGATAATATCGCGTTTATAATGCCCGCGACGAATCCCTCATTCTGGCACACAGAGTCATTGCGGCTGAAGCCGAAGTTGGGCGATTTGTTTACTTGCGACAGGGCATCGCCGATGGCTTGCCTCTTTCTTCATTTTTTTTTTTTTTTATTCCAGCGGCGATTCCGTGCCGGGCATCCCTGTCGCTGCCTTCGCAAACCAAACGCACCTGAAGTCGTGACCAGGTTGTGTGACCCCTGACCCTGGGTGCCTGGCTGGCCCGTGGGGATTGCCACAGGGTCGCAACTCTTCCCGACCCTTGACATTTTTTTGGAGAGGCTAGCCCAGCCATGCAGAGCCCGGGCACGTCAGCCGCCTCCATGTTTCCTTCCCATGCAGCCCGCGGTGTCAACATCGGCGCTGCTATCAATGGACAGATGACACGTGCGGGTATCTTAGACTTCCGGATACCTTAGGTCGGCGTTTTCTTCGAGATGCTCCATCCATCTCTTGAGGAATATGCTTCCTCTGTCGGCCGGGCGTGCAAGTCTCGGGGTCAGCAAAACAAGGATCATCGGACTCTTGGCGCAGGTGAAACCAAGACGTGCAATAGATAACAGAACATCTGTGCCCTCGCCAATCCGTCTCAGGCACAACGGTGGTAAGCCAAAACAAAAACTAGCGCGGGCGAGGCGAGGGGACAGAGCGTAATTGAGCCAACAACCAACTCGGCCGGGAAAGTCGGAATGGCTGAGAGGGAGAAAGGATGAACGGAACAGGGGCAAGAATTGCCAGAAAACGCATGTCTCCACTGACCTCTTGACTGTGTCCGAGTCTCCGATTATCGTCAGGGACCGTTTTGGTCGCGTCATGGCCACTGCAGGCGACAAACGGAGACGCATTAACACCTCCTGCGCGGTAGAGGCAACGTAACGCAACGCGCCGGTGTTTCCAAAGATTCTTGACAGCGCCCGATTACCCGGAGTAGCACTTACCATTCAAGCGGCGCTTCTCTCCGAGAAAGCCCACCTCGCCCTCGCTGTTGCTCCGCACCAGGCTGACGATGACGGCCTCCTTTTCGCGGCCCTGGAAGCCGTCGACGCTCCCCAGCTCGATCCCCGGGAAAGCCTCTTTGAGTAATGGCGCCAGAACTGCGAGCTGGTGACGGAGAAGACCGAGGGTTTGACAAGTGCTCCCCCGCGAGGGAGCCCCGTCCCCTTGTCAGTAAGCATCCACTTGCCGCATGAACCGTTATATTTCAAGGCATTATACATGTCAAGCCCACGCTCTTCGGCAATTGCGCCAGCACTTTAATGCAATGTGGGGGCGGAGCACCTCTCGAGAAAGCGCGAGCGAAAAATAGAAGAAAAAAAAACTTGAAATAAGCAAGGGATGAGTGATAATGCAAAAAGAAAGGGACGGGGGAAAATAGGGATGACGGGTGACAGGCGAATGTCACCATCCTAACTAACTCGTTGATCGAAAAGGCGAAACATGATAACCAGGAAAAAGAATCTATGAAAACGAGAGATGAAGATTGCAACACAGTATTGCACGGCGCCACGGTAGAGGCTCCTTACCTGACCATTGTAGGGCGTGACCACTGCAATATCCTCGGGCTTGACACCGGCATCGACAAGCAGCCGTACCTGCTGCGACACGAGGGCAGCCTCCCGCTCATTGCTCTTGCTCTCGCCGTGAAGGGCGATTTTCTTCTTGCCCCCGGCGGCCATGTCGCCCGCTTCGGCATCGTCGTTGCGCTCGGGGAAGTCCCCGCCCTGCGTGTCGATGAATATCAAAGGCTCGCGCGTCTCATCAGTGTCTTCAACAGTGTAGGGCAGGTCCTTGAGGAGCCTGTCCTTGACAGCCTCCGCCGCAAGCAGTTCGGAGCCGTAGAGCTCGTCCGAGGGGAACCTCATGATTTTTTCGTGCATTCGGTACTGCGTGGTCAGCATGCGCTTGATGGACGTCCCATGGAGCTTCAGGAGGCGATCGAAGAGCGTCGTCTCGAGCGTGGGACCACGGCCTTTCCCCTTGGCCCCTGGCACGGCGGCTGCTGCTCCTCCGGCACCTCCGGCAGCGGCCGATGTCTTGGAGTTCAGTGACTTTATTGTCGGCGGTAGTTGAAGGTGGTCGCCTGCACAAATGGCCTTCGTTGCAGAGAAAAGGGCTACCCAGCACTGTGCCTCCAGAGCCTGGCTTGCCTCGTCTATGACGACGACGTCAAACTTTTCCTGCCGAAGCTGGAACCCGCCGGCGCCGTGCAGGGTGGCGAGCACGACCTTGCTGGACCGGATCAGGTCCGTGACGCACTTGCGCTCGCGCTCGCGGAACTCCTTCCGCAGCTCCTTGAGATCGGCATAGATGAGCCGGCGCTCCTTGGCGCTCTTGGTCTTCTTGATGGAGGCCTGCTTGGCGTCCATCTCGGCCCGCACGTCGCGGACGATGACCCCCGCCTCGCTTGTTTGCGTCAACACGTCCAGGGAGTGGGCGACCACGGACGGTAGCAGGCGGGCTGGGTGGCCGATACGGACGATGGGAACGCCAGAGTGAGGCGCTAGGCGCTCTGCTACGTTGTCCACGGCCACGTTGGATGGGGCGCAGACCAGGATGCGCTGTCCTCGCTTCAGAAATTGGAGGATCAACTCGATCAGAGTGTGAGTCTTGCCCGTCTGCATTCGACAAGCGGAGCCCGCCAGATATGGCACGCGTTGATTCACCGCAGGTTAGCTGTCGACTACGTGAGACAAAGTCTATACGCCCTGTGATTACGGCCACACACACGAAAGGGGGCGTGACTGCCATATCCGGCTGGAGGTTTTCTGAGCTGGGGCATACATACACCTGGAGGGCCGTGAATCAATGCGATCTCGGGTGAGGCGAGGGCAAAGCGGACGGCATCCTTCTGCGACTCGTTCAGGGTTGGGTCGATCCATTCGATCTTGCTCAATTCTGGGTCGGCGCCGAGGTCTGGGGGTACTGGAGACGGGGAGGACAGGCCGAAAAGCACGCGCATGAAGTTGGATTGCTCCGAGTCGCTCAGCTTTTGCAGTTTCTCCATGACGATGGTCATGCGGCGGAACGTGACATCATCTGCTAGTTTGACGACCCAGACCCTTCCGTTCAGGCCCTTCTCCTCCTTCTGGCCGGCGGCAGAGTCGTCGAGGTCGAGGGCGACACAAAGGTCGCGGCGCCGGACGCGGGTGACGACACCGCGGGAGCCGGCGCGCTCGAGCTCGCGCACCTCGCGCTTCTTGGCAGAGCCGGCGGGCTGCTCCGCGACAAGAACGACGTCGCCGACGCGCAGGCCGTGCTCGGGCAGCTCGCCGGTGCTGGAGCTGACGGCCGAGTCCGGGCCCAGCTCGACGACGGTTCGGCCGCCGGAGCCTGTCCGGCGGCCCTCCACCGTCAGGTTGGTCAGGGCGGCGCCGGCCCGCTGGAGAGCGCTGGGGGTATGGCCTTGAATTAGTTCGGCCACGGAAGCCACCTCTGCGGCCTGTTCGGCAGCCAAGAGCGCCAGCTGCGTGGCAGCAAAGTCTGCGATTGAGATAGACTCTGGTGGCATTTTCCCTCTTGTTTTTGTTGTGTCTTTCTGTTCTTGTCTTGGTGGCTTTTCCCAACCTAATGCAATGGTTGCGGGCCCGCTGAGGACCGATCCGATGGTGGTGCACAGGGCCTACGTCCGTGGATTCAAAGAAACGCATTGATGGATTGGGGCAAGAACCACAGATTGAGAGGTTGTAATAAGGTTGTTTAGCTCAGCAAACCGACCCGCGTTATAGTGGATTAGGGACCAAGCAGCCCGATAATCACGCGACAGGAGTGCGAGCAGTCCTTCTTTGGCTTCAATACAATCGGCTTGATATTGATCCGTCTCGATCTCCCAAGCCTTGGGGGCACGACGCCAACTCCTACAAAACCGTACCAGAGAGCGCCGACGAAAAAAATCAAGGATACTATGGCATTAATTGCTGCCAAAACCACCCGCCCATACATAGATAGTCCCGACCTAAAGTGTTCACTCTAATCGGCTCCCAGGAAAAAAGGAGGCTCTCTGTCCTCCGGGAACTTGAATATTAGCACTTGTCCCGAGTCACACCCTACCACAACCCTGCCACCGTGGACGGCGATCGAACATCTCCCGGCGCCACTAGGGAGATATTGCGCGGGCAGGCAGACCACTTTTCGATCTTTCCACATAATCCAGCGCCCTTCGACGCTGTACGAGCGCGATAAGGGCAGCTCCGAGGTCGACGCATCCGGCAGTCTCCTCCTCCAGGCGCCGAATTCGGTCAGCAGCACATCTGGGATGCTTGGGTCGATGCTCAGAACGCACGGCACCCGCGGCCGGCTCTCCTCACGGGAGGCTTTCCAAATGTGCTTTCCCGTCTCCGTACTCCACAGATCGATGGAGCCTAGATGCGAGACTGATACTAGTTTCGTAGCATCCGGTGAGAATGTGAGGGCGCGGAAGAAGTCGTGAGTGTCCTCGCTCCGTAACACTTTGCATGGTTGCCGTTTATGCTCGCCATCGGTCAAACACTCGGCAACGTCCCAAAGCAGAATACGTTCCTCATCGCCGCACGAGGCCAGGTGTGTCCCGTTCGGCGAGAAGGCAACGCAAAAGACGTAGTCTTCGTGACCGTCGAGCAATATGCTTTGAGGTCGCATAGTGGGGTCTTCGTCGCCCACCCTATCACTCGGGTTGCTGTCTTGGGCGACGTCACGGCGGCGTTGCTGCTGGCCCGGGGCGTTGAGGTCCCAAAGCCGCACCGTACTATCGTCAGCCGCCGAGGCGACAAGTCGGTCCTTGGGGCAGAGTGCGACACACCGCACCCAATCAGAGTGCTCTTCAAACTTGTGAATCCTCTTGCCCGTTCTCGTTTCCCAGATGCCGACAGTTTCGTCGGTTGAGGCAGAGACGAGGGTTTCGCCGCTTTTGGAAAACACAAGATATGTGATTTGGTTATTGTGCCCCCTAAGCGACTGCAGCTGCGTCCCCTTATCCACATCCCACAGCAAAATCAATCCATTCAAACAGCCCGCTGCGGCTCTTTCCCCATTTGAAGAGAACGCCACGAAGGTGATGGGCCCCACTTGACTCTGCTGCAAAGGAGTAGCTTCGCTCGCCAACTGTCTGGCAATGACTGCCGTATCGATGTCTTCGAGGTGCCAGATGCGCGCATCGTTCCACGATGTTGAAGCCAGAAGGCGTCCGTTCGGCGAGAAGGAGATGCCAAACACGCTTGAGTTGTGCCCTCTCAATATTTGCTGGCGCTGGAATTGTTGGACGTCCCCCTGCGTGGTTTCTTTCCATATTGTTATCGAACGGTTCGAGACGCTGGCGAAACGCGACTCCTCGTCGGGAGATAATATTATGAAGTCGTAATTGGGGTCAATAGAGCCGATTTCTTTGAGCAACTGCCCCTGGACGGCATTCCAGATGCGTATCGTGCCATTCTCTGATCCCAGTGCTAGGAGAGTCGAATCGTGTAAAAAGTCCATGCAGACTGTTGGGTTGGGGTTGGAAAGCCTGCGCTTCACCTCGCCACTTCCAACGTCCCACACCTCGATGATATCGGAGAATCCCTTATTGCTCGTTCTTTCCCAAGCCAACAGTCGGCCGTTGCGGGAGAAGCACACCCACCCGAACCCCCGCACCTCGTGGTTTCTCTCACGATTGGCCTCGCCTTCGGTTTCGTCGTTGCTGTCGGCGTTTCGTCCGGCCCCTTCATCGGGGTTTCTGGAGTCGGCTAGCACGATCTTTTGGTAAGATGGTAGATACCAGGCTGTGACAGATTCGTTCGTCGCCACAACGAGCATGTCTCCGCTCGGCGAGAATTCGGTTTGTTGTATAATGCAGCCCGAATCTCCTGCGGCTGTGAATATATCATCCGGGCTCAACCTTCTTTCGACTTTTCCCGTTCTAGTACGAAATATCCGAATTGTATGTGAACTGGATGCAGCCAGAAGACCAGAGGTAGAGGCGGCCACCGTATATATGTAGGAAGAGAATTCACCGTTGATAACGAGCTGAGGTTTGCCGGTAGCGGAATCCCAAAGGCGCACTGTCTTATCATCCGATACTGTGGCCACGAGCCGCCCATCAAGAACAAATACGCAGTCACGGATCCAATCTCTGTGGCCCTGGAGGACGTGCAAGCATGCATCCAGTGGCCAGTCGGTCGGTTTCAGCGCAAGCGCTTTTGTGAACGCCAGCAGCTGCTCTTCAGGCAGCAATTCTTCCAATTCGGGTAGGTGCGGGTAAAAGAAAAGGCTGTTTCGGGGGCTGAGCTTGGCAGGGCTGTCTGAATCCCGGTGAAATCGAAGGACCAACGTGGCCGTTTGGATATGGTGGACGAGGCTCTGGGTATACTTGTCGAGTGGTCGTATCTACCCAGCACGCACCAGATTAGCTTAGGTGCTGGTAGGAGCATGCTTGCAGCACGATAAAGACTCTGTGATTGGTTATGGAACTGTTGCAGGTGGGTACCTACCTTCAGTAGAAAGATGCTCAGCGTCCGCAGGTCGCTCAGGGCTTGCTCCAGAAGGCCCTGTGATGTCAAAATTTCTAGCCACGGGACGAAGTGGCTTTTCAAGAAGCTGTCGGCCTGCTCTACCGCGTCGGGGAGGTGGTCATCCCCGACTTTGACGAGGTGCCTCGTCCAGTACATGGCTGCGTACGGTTTGGACTCGTCGGTGAGCTCGTGATGGCTCTCCAGAGCGATGCACAAGCATCGTTTTGTGATTACCGAGTGTGTCTTTGACAGATCCCCAGAGAGCTTCAGCTTTTCTCGCAGGTAGTATCCCGCTGATCTGTTGGTAAATCGCACTGTGTCCTCGTTAGGGGGCACCACCAAGAACGAGGAGCACATCCTCGATATCACGATCCTCACGTTGACCTCGGGCGGCAGGTCCGCGATGTCAGCGAGCTCAGAGATGGATAGTGGCCGGATCGCAACGGCTGCAGTCGACATGACCCTTTCGCAGCGATCCTTGTCTTCAGGGTTCAGTTTGTCGAGCTCTTTCTTCTGTCGATCGTACAGGTGCGCGATGTCTTTCGGCAGGCCGTCAAGGATGCTCGGCGCATTCCAAGGAATACCCGACACCTTGATGACATGGCAAGCCATGTCTACCCAAAGGAAGCTGTCAGGTGACAAGTCTGCGAATTTCCGCGCCACCTTTTCTTGGAGTGTGGCGCCGTATGGGTACGGCGCCTCCGTGGCTAGTTGTGAAACCCTGGAAGACGCGTACTCGTCGATTGCCTTGCGAACTTCGGGCAGCTTCGAATCAATGAAAAGGGAGTGCTCTGTGACTTTGTTTTTGTCGCCAGTCTCCATGGCCGCGCCATCCGCTTGGGGGATAACAGCCCCGCCGGTGACGGCAAGCGAACCGTTTGGATGCGATAGCACGTCGGTGCGCCGTGTCTGGTGCAATAAGCCCGTCTTTACGTTGACCTCGCAGCTAGAGGCCAGCCATTTGACCTTGTCCGATAGCTCTGAGGTTACAGAGATCAGCTGTACCAGGTCTCTGGGGCCCCATCCAGCTGCGTATGGGTCGTCGATTCCATCGTGGAGGTCCTGGATCCCGTCGAGCACGAACCACGTTGGCTTGAAGTCGCTGTCCTGCACCATGGTACAAAGGAGCGTCGTCATGGCGTAAAAGTCACCCGCGCCGTCGAAGCCATCTCGATTAATATCCGAAAGTCTTTCTTCAAGGTGTTTCTCAAGACCTGGCTGTTGCTTGAGAACCTGCCAGATGAGACTCTTTAAAATTTCCGTGGCTGGATCTCGCCAAGAGTTGTGGTTGGTAGAGGACGAAAAGTAGACCACATTTTTGGTGGGATCATCTTGAAGCTTCCGCACAATCGCCCAGAGGAGCGTGGTCTTGCCGATTCCGATATCACCTTCCACCCAGAGCACTCGGGAGCTGCTGTTCTTGCTCCATCCACAATACGCCGGGGTACTTGCGGCCCAGCCGTACAGCATATCCGAAACACGATCGAAGCTGGGTTCTGGAGGAGGTGGCGGGCGTGTGGCATGAAGCTTGTCGACGGAATCCTTCGGCTGAGATTCTGCCAACTCATCCTCTCCTGCCTGGACTTTTTGTTCAGACTCTTCAGGCACTCCTGTTGTCGGCTCACCCTCCTCTGCCTTGCTTTCTGGCTCGGATTCTCCTGTTGTCGGCTTGCCCTGTCCTGTCTGGCTTTCTCCCTCAGACTCTTCTGTTCCCTGCTTGTTCTCTTCTGTCCGCGTTTCTTGATCATCCTTTTCGGTGTCGAGCAGCTGTCGGAGCTGTGCCTCTATGTTGTCTTCTGCGAAATCTGTTACAAGGACACCTTCAAGCCTGGAGACTTCAGCCTGGGACTGATTGAGATCGAGAGGCTGCGATTTCTCCACGACTGCATCATGCCATGATAAAACAGTCTGGATCTGATAGCGGAGAATTGCTTGGTACAGGCCAGCCAGACCATCCCAAAGGCGGCTCTTGTGGGGTATAGCGCTCGTCAGAGGCTCCCAGCCATTTGTGTTCATGGCAAGCAGCTTGGAGAGGCCAATGTACCATTCCAACTTGGATGTGAGCGAGATTATTCCCGGGCCGGAACCCTCGGTTTTCGGGCCATGGTGAACTACCGCCTGCCAAAGGGGCAGGTGTGTTTCTGCGTTAGAACAAATCAGAGGGTTGAACAAGACAGCGCTTCTATCATACCTCGATGCTCAGGCAGGTAGCAGCCCAGAGCAGAGAATAGTTTGGACTTTTATCGATCAGGCGCCGCATGACTTCTCTTAGAGATCCAGGTTTTGACAGGGTGCCCTCGGTCTCGTCACTGTCGCTGAGCCAAGCCTCTATAGCTTGTTCCATTTGCGCTCGTCTTTGCGCCCGATCCGTCTGGTCGACTTTGTTGCCGGAAGGTCCCGCATTCTCACCATTGCGCGACAGGTAGGCTGACAGCGTCTCCTCGTATCGCCTTAGGAGATCAGGGTCTTGTCCTCTCAGATCATCGTAGGCTGAGTCCCAGAGTTCCATGTCGTTTTTAGCGAGAGACGACGCGAGTGACTGTGATGGGTGGGTCTCATCGGCTAGGTCTGCAGTAAGAGGCGGGGATTGCTGATTCTGAGGGCTATTGTCCTTGGGAGTCTCTATCCCCTCCTGCCCTTCTTCCGTCACCAGAGGCGACGGCTCAGGGTACCCACGATCTCCTTCCCCTCCGTTTCTTAGAGTCGTAGAAGCATCCGGGACTTCGGGCGCTTCGGGGATTGTCTGAGGAGTCGTGGGCGTCGCTGGAGATATTGCTCTGTCGTTGTCACTAGAAGAATTTCGGCGAAACATCCCTTTCATTGTTCTGTAGAGGCCAGAAACACCGCCTTTTTTCTTGTCCGAACCATCAGGTTCTTCTGCCATCGTTAGATGGCGGGTAATCACCATTGATCACCGATTCTGGTTCCTATGCCTCCTTGTGGATGTCCGAGTGCACTTCAACCGCACAATTAGGTTCATCAATCGCCTGGGAGTTGGTTGGAGCTTGGAGTGACTTGAAGCTGCCGACGAAACGGATTCGGGAGAGGGGGAAAAGGGTCATAATCCCGAAAACAGAAAAAAAAAAACGCGCCTGGGTTGGCTACCGCGATCATTCAGGCGAATACAACATGTCGTCAGTCAATTACGGCATCTTTTTGGGCATCGTGAAAGATCGGTGGCCTCAGAGCCTGACCAAAGATCCAATCTCGGAGCCTGACCCAATATCCGGTCTCACAGCCCGGCCGAACATAGACTGGATGAGGTACATTTGAGGTACATCGATTACAAGTC
The DNA here is from genome assembly GCA_000733355.1 of Falciphora oryzae. Classification (NCBI taxonomy): domain Eukaryota; kingdom Fungi; phylum Ascomycota; class Sordariomycetes; order Magnaporthales; family Magnaporthaceae; genus Falciphora; species Falciphora oryzae. The sequence continues at coordinate 1,321,411 of JNVV01000006.1, forward strand.
CCCATACCCCCCGCATCGAGCAGTGCAATATATTCAGCTCACACCCTCAGTCGCGATAGTTCGGGCCGACGGGCTGGGTGGGTCACCACACTGCAGTTGATATGGGCCAATTAGGATCGCACATGAAGTAGTCCAGCCTTGTCAAGCAGTAACCTTGGTGCCTCACGAACTGGTCAAGGATCTGATATTCAGCGAAGCGCGCGAACCATGAAATGCATCCGTCTCTCCCGAACTATTCTTCAATCACCCGACAGGCCCTCCATGACCGACCTGCTTGTTGAAAGCCATCCGACCCTCCATTACCGGCCTGCTTGTTGAAAGCCAGTCCGACCCTCCTTCATCATGACCAGTCAACGCGATAGTCTTGGTCAGGCTGTCGGCTTTAGTTTGTGGCTTGCTTGGACGCAGCCAGAGCCTGCACGTCCTTGGCCAGCTGAGCCTGCTGCAGCTGCAATATTATCGTATCTTGGGTTGCAAGACGAGCTTCGAGCTGGGCCATTCGAGCTTCCAGGCCCGCGAGCCTGACCACGTCAGCACCCGCGGTGGGTGTGGATGTTTTGTGCCATACATCCTGCCCTGAATACGCCTCATCGCCGTCTCGGCCGCCGAAATGGCGCTTGCGGACACCCTCTCGGGCAATCTGTCGCGCCGTCGGGTCCACGTCGACACCCGAAGGCTCCAATGCGGGGACTTCCGGTTGGGAGATGGAACACTCCCTGACAGGCGCGGCCACCTCCGGCTCGGCCACAATCTTGCTCTCTGTGGTCGCTTCGAAGGTCTCTCTCTTGGCAGCACCGAGCCCCTGTGTACCAGGAGAAGTCGCCTCCGCCAGATTGGTCCCGGCCGCCTCTCCAGCATCAAGCTGGTATTTCGGGCCCCAGCCGACGTTTAGCTTGGTACTCGTCTTTGCATCAACGAGGTTCCCGAGGTGCTCCAAGTCCACGCACTTGACGATGTCTTTACCCTCCAAGTTGCATATCGTCACCTTTCCCTGCTCTGGGGTCATGTTGAATTTGCTGCCATCTTTGCGCAGCCCGATGGCTTGCTTGGCTCTCAACTTCAAACCGTCGAGGAGGTTGGTTGTCCCCTCCATGGTAAACCTGACGGTATAGGGATCCGATGAGGCTCTTGAGACGAGGATGGCCGCCCAGAACTCCGGCGTGAGTCCCTGGTTCTGAAGGTGGTTCTGCCTGAGCTGCCATGTGATGCCGTTGGGTCGTCCCTCGTCGAACTCGTGCAAAGCACGTCCCTCATCGAAGCAGCTTTGATCCCAGGAGATGCTTCCCTCCCTGCTCTGCTCAAAAGCTACTTTGGAGCCCTCGTACCCGGCATCCACAGCCCATTTTGTGTTGTTAGCGATCTGGTGATGGGCTAGGACGTGATTGAACCGCTCCACCTGGTTAAACGGAGCCCAAGCAATGACCTCAGGATCTTCGCCACGGTCTTTGTCTGTGTCGAGAAATCGCAAGGTCGCGGTCATGCTCTGCAGCTTTGTCTCAGACCCGCTGCTAGGGCTCGAGTGTATCACGAACTTTAGCACCACGAGCGTCGCTTCCTCGTTGGGTAGCGTCTTTTTGTCGAGCCACCCGTCAGCCCAGAGCAGTCGCTGAACAGAGAGCGTGCTGCCCGTTCGCGCCTTGTGGAAAATCGGAATGCTGTCATCTGAGACGTCGTACTGAAACCGGAGCTTGTTATCCTCGAAGCCTGGGTCCGCTGTTGGGTTTGTGAACAGGGGGAAGGAGAAGTCCTTGGAAGGGTCGAGGATTTCAAGATCGAGGCCGTCGCCGTCGTACAGGCTGCTCATCTTGGGGTTTGTACGGATGCGTGCAGGCGGCTAGAGTGAGGACCGCTTTCAGAATGGGGTATACTACCGGGGAGCTTCGGTGCTCGCCTTTTATGAAGGTATGTGCCTACCTAGACACCTATTTATGTACCTAGGTACCAAGGTTATAAGGTCACGGCTCTTTAGGTTCTCGAAAGGTACCCGACGAGCTTGTCCCCCGTCCCCTCGTCCCCCCGTCCCCTCGTCCCCCCGTCCCCTCGTCGCAACCGAGGACGACGTGGGAGGTGTGGGAGGCGATGCGACCCATGCATTGAGCGGCACTGCATATTTTGTGGGTTTGGGCTACTCAAGAAGGCCTTGGCGACTGCAGCCTTGCCTACCATGCACCAGACGCTAGATAGGAAAGCAGAGCAGGGGACAAACCCTCCCCGGTACATCGGTGATTTTGTGCTTTCTATTCCTTTCTTCCTCATTATTCATCCCCCACAAATCTCGACTACCAAGCTAAGGCCTGGAACGGCTCAGCCTCAGCGCGGTGTCCATTGCTAAAATTTGTTAAAATACGCCTAGATTCCTTCTGCAGCCATCGTAATCTTTGGGAGTAACCTACTGGGAATCTCCCTATATCCCTCTCCTTGCCTCCTTGCCTCCTTCCTACTATAGACCCTACCAACAAGCGGACTCGCGTCAACATGATGCGAAGGTCATTTGTGAAGACGTCCTCACCGCAGACCAACAGCTCCAACCCACTTCTTGATCAGAGACTCACCCATTCGGGGACGGGTAGATCGGCAGACACAGACAACAGTATAGAAAAAAAGTGGGCGACAACTCAAAAGAACGATGATTTCGCCCAAAGATTCAAGTATCACGTCGAATCCCTGTGCAGGGACCTCGTCTCGGAGTTAAAAGCCGCAAACGGACATGTCGACAGGAAGGAAGAAGCGCGCCGCCGAGTTTCTGGCTTCCTATGCCCAAGCGTCAAAGAATGGCCAGAAGAGAATGGCAAGAAGGATGGTGCCAGCAACGTGGACGATTGTGTCCGTTGGTATATCCTTTATGCTGCTGTGGAAGAAGAGTACTCGGAGCACGTGAAGACCATCATGGAAATCATACTAGGGGAGAGAGGCTATCTTGCCTTCGAGAACCCGAACTGGCCTTCCATGAGGGATGACTGCCACGCCCCGACAAGGCACGCACAGGCCCTAAACCTCAAGTCTCTGAAAATGACCATCCTCCAGAAGGCAGCCGAGATCAACAACGCCGGAGCAATCGGTGCCATTCTGTCTCGAGGCAAGGAGTTCTGCGAGATTCAAACCCGCACACGCCAACGCAAAGATCCGGCTTTTTGGACTCAACTTGATCCCAACCTCGACCTGCTGCTACATGCTGCCGGGCAGCCGGGCCCCAACAAATCCACGGTTCTGAGCCTCGCCACGGATCAAGGCCTTAGGCTCCACGACCACAAAGCTCTGGAAATTCTTCTTGAGAGTCTCCCGGGGCTCGTGTTCAAGGATGATAAGACGTTCGAGGCGGCTCTCGAAAGCGGTAACTTCGAGCTGGCGAAGAAGTTCCTCGTGCCCAAGCAGGGGAAAGAATGCTTCGCCAAGAGCAAGTACATCTTGAAAGCTCTGGAGACTGTGTCCAAGGGCGAGGAGGACAAGAAAAGCCCGCAACTGGAGATGGTGCGGGAGCTCATCGCGCTTGCCAAAACGAACACTAATGAGCAGTTTGACATCGAGGTGGTGAGCAGGCTGATAGAGCTCAACCTGGTGGAAACCTGGGAGGAAATAACCGAACACGTCCCCGATAAAGCTAAACACCTCCTCCTCCACCTTGCCGTGGTGCATCGGAACGTCAGGTTCGTCGAGCAATTCCTGCAGAGCCACCCTGAGCTGGCTAGCACAAAGGTGAAATTTTCCGAGCTCCAACCCTACACCAAGGCCGACAAAGGATACCACCCCACCAACGGCACCGACGAAGGATACCCCCCTCTCTGGTATAATAACAAAAAGTGGGACAGTGAGGAGGATGAATCTATACGCTCCGCTATACGCTCTAGTATCGTCCATCACACCATGAGAAAGTGGCAGGATATGTTTGACCTATCCAATATTTTCCATGACTCGGGAGGTGAGCTTGCGTAACCCAGCCTCTTCTCCTGAACATGACTACTACTAACATTGGAACCTACGAGCAGAGCCATGTAAGCCGATGTTGTACCCAGCCCCGATATGAGCTATATGCAGATGCTTAGGTTTTTGACTTCTAGCAAGGGAACTGTGCTTCGACCTCTCTGGGTTCGATTCCCAGAGGTACCTCTTGTCTGACTTCGTGAAGTCACTGGTACATCAAGAAAACAGGAAGCTGGTCAAGTACGAGGAGACGCTTCGATATGCCGAGTTTCCGGCCCTCGACCTGAATCCCAATCAGAAGGAGTCGTTCCACGACAGCGCGTATCTGATGTTCAATCACACGGAGATATTCGACATCCTCGACTGGCTCCAAAACGAAGGAGTTAGGAACATCATCAGCCTCAAGGTGCCTGACCGGTTGATCAACCCGCACAACGAGGAGAGAATCGCCCAAGAGGCGAAGCGGTTTAAGGTCGAGATCCTTGACTGGCGCTTCCTCGATATGTCCATATCCATCTTCAAGGAAGAAGACGTCCGAAAAAGGATCAAGGAACTGCACCTATATGCGAGTGGCAAGCTTGCGCCGATCAGACATTGGCTAAGCAGCGAGGGCGTGAAATCTCTCCCCAATGTAAGTAATCGGCGACGACCCCTTTTGATGGAGCCCGGACGACCTCGCCGCTGCCCGCCTAAGTGACGCACTGCTCTCGAATAGCCCGAAATTGCTGACACACCATCCCCTTGGATGCACTCCGCAGCTAGAAAAGCTCTTTGTTCACGTCGTGAAGGTTGGATCGTGCGTCCCTGCGCTAAGTCGCAGACCCAGTCGCGTGGCAACCAGATCAGTCGGCACTAACAGCAAGCCCGTTTGCCAAACACAGGAAATGGGGACCGAAAAGTCAAGCGATGCGATCGTCGAAAATATCGGCGAATGGCTTAAGAATCTCAAGCTCGAGAAAGCCACAATAGAGGTAGCTGCGGAGTTTTGGAATCGGGCGCCCAAGCAGTTCAACCTGAACGAAGTGTATGTGTTGCAGACCCCCGAGTTCGGCCGAGGGGAAACAAAAGATAGTTGGGCTCCCAGATGAATGCTAACGTTTCATGCTCTCTAGAGCCCAGCGTGTAGCGCCCAAGCTATCCCGATTCATCAAGAGCTATCGCGGGCTGGCGTACCAGCGATACAAGGCTGTTGGCGAAGAAGGCTTCAGGCCAACAAAAGTCGCGATCATCGACAACGGCATCCTCAGTGTGACATCCAATACGAAGGGCAGCTCGGCAGGCTTGCCGGGTAGCCGCGAAGGCCAAGCCAAAAGTCGACAGGGCAAACGACAGGAGAACGCCCACAACCCCACCAGCGAGCGAAGCGGAGGTTACTCGGCATCCGACTTCCTCACCAACGAGAGTCTGCCGTCACGTATCGAGCTTGGCCGCTCTTTCGTCGACGACAACGCCAAGCTCAGCCCCTGGTTCTTTGCTTCCAACCCTCATGGAACGCAGATGGCCAATTTGATTTGTTCCATGGACCCGCTTTGCAAGCTCTACGTGGCCAAGGTGGCGGACGGCATGACCGGAATCACGCCTCAAAGGGTAGCACGGGTGCGTAGAAAGAACGGATTCTCTGCGTTTGCCCGCCAGTGACTAACAACTGCTTTGATTGCCTACCTAGGCTATCGAATGGGCTGTATCCCAAAAAGTTGACGTGATTTCCATGAGCTTCACCATGCTGAACACCACAGACGAATTGGGGAATTGGATGGGTGAAGCTCACAAACAAGGCATCATCATGCTCTGCAGCTTTCATGATGAAGGGTCGAGAGTAACCAAGTCGTACCCGGCGGGTGAGAATGTGGGCTCGAAGCTGGTCATCGCTGCATGCAACAAATACGGCAAGCTGATCCGGGACATTGAACCGGACAAGGACACGAACTATTACACTTACAAGGTGGACGGGGTTGACGTGCCCGCAGGAATCATCCCATTTCTCGACTCCTCAGACCGCATCTCGGGCAGCTCAGTGGCTACCGCTCTCGTAGCGGGCCTGACCTCGTTGATCTTGTCTTGTCACCGGCTCGCTCGTCCGCACCCCCGCTCTACCCCTCAAGAGGCCCAGAAGCCCATCGAAACCGTTGAGAAGCACCTAAAGGTGATGTGTCCCAACCAAGACAAGTTCCTCTTCCTCGAAAGATTTGCCAATATCGACGGGAGGATCAAAGCGGGCGATCCTGTCGACGCCGAAATTATCTTGAAGGATGCGTTTGAAATGAAGTTGGCGGATGGTGTTCAATTTATCCACCAGGGGCGGCGACGGAACTAGCCCGGCCGTTGATCTTTGTCTTCTTCCTCTTTTTCTTCTTTTTTTTTTCCTTGAGAGGAATGTCGGGGTCCTGGAGACGCAGTTAAATCTTTTCCCTTTATCTCAAAATGTCTGAAGCCATATCTAACATCCCTACTTCTCATGTCCCACGTCATGCCGATATCCTTTCCAGCCTAGTAGTCGTCATACGTGGCAGCCTCGGGGACTGTGGCGATGAGCCTCTATCAGAGGGGTACCGAAGTAGAATGCAGGCTAGCACAGATTCTTATTACTTACCTACTTTTCTTAAATCTCGTCGGTATCATAGGTAGTGGTTTTATCCGAATCATCACTGCGCCGAGTCACGATGCTGATCGACCGACACAGCCTTGCAATCCCGCATGGAGGCCGCAATTGTTGGACAACATACCTAACAAATAAATTACCTAGGTAGAGAGACACATGTATGCATATCCCTATCCATGAGGAAGAAGAAACTCATGATTTACAGACAGCGGGAATGGTCAATCAACACCGCCTGGGGCAAAGGCGAGGACGATGGCCAGCGACGCGACCATGGCGGCAAAGGTGAGCAATGTGACGAGTATCACGGTCCCCCTGCTGGCGGGAAACCTGCCGACCATAATCCACTTCTGACCGCGGACGAACCGAGCGTATCCAAGAAACAAGATGAGTATGCTGATGCACAAGAAAGCGGCGCCGAGCGGTTTGCCCAGCTGGCGGAGCTGTTCTTGCGACTCGCTCGGTGATCCGCCATCGTCGCCGTTGGTAAGCGACGTGCTCAGCCGGAAAAGCTGCGTCACGGCGATGCCGACGGACGCGAACGACACCGACGTGCGCAGCCAGGCCAGGAAGGTCCTTTCTACAGCAGCGAATGCAGTCAGTAATCTGGTGATAATAAGGACAGTGTGTGCCTTTGAAATGGCTATCCCATTCACGACGGGATTTCCAAAGATTCATGCACGTAGTAGCAAGGCCATATAATTACCTAGCGCCAGGTGGTCTCGGGCAACGCTGCCCTTATTGTCCAACTCCACGGACCCAAACGAAGAAAGAGTATTCTTCAGCCACGCAACCATGCCGCCGCCAGCCTGGCCAGCGGCACCATCGTGCGCGTCGCCATTGGCGGTCGTCGGGGGCCGCGGACTCGACCCCCTTTCGCTGTGGCCCGCGGCAGGTCTCCGGTAGACCGAGCCGGCCTGGCCGCCTCCTCCTCTGCTGTCCTGCCGGCCAACAATGCTCACTGTGCTCGCGGTCGCGGCAGTCTGGTAGTTGAGCGGTGCCCTCCTCTTGCTCCTCGTGCTGTCGGCAGCGCCGCGCTCATCCTCGCTACTGGTACCGTCGCCGCCGCAGCCGAGCAGCGGCTCCATGCGGTGGGTCGCGGCCGGGTCGTTCTGCTGCTGCGGGCTCGGCTCGGATGCACTGCTCTGGGTACGTTCGGCGCGCGCTTGACCTATCTGATAAAGCACAGGCAGTGTCAGAAGCGATGCTAGTGGGCAGGGGCTATGGGTTCTAGCGCAGTTAGGCGGGAGAAAGTTGGGCGCAAGGAGCTCCGACCTCGAGTATCTCTTGTATCCTTTCCTGCTTGGACCACGAGATGCGAGGACTGACGGCGGACGGGCGGTCGCCCTGTGACTTGGGACGACTCGGTGCGGAGGCTGCGGCAGGGTTCGGCAGTGCGGAGGAGGACGAGGGTGAGGCTTGGGGCATGGTGTCAGGGGCCAGCGGCGGTGTATCCGTGCTACTGAATGGTACTCTGTCGGCACACACACATTATTGACTGCAACAAGCGTATGATGGAATGCGGCACTCCGCCGGCGCTCTTGGCTGTCGATGGCGAGACGTCGCCTAGCAATTGCGGATGGCCGCTTAGAGTTAGCGGCTCCTTGGCCCGGCCGAGGTTCAAATGGGCGCTTCCTCCCCCACAGAGACGGCCTCGACACGGGATTGGCTGGGGATTATCGGGGACCCCCACAGCCGCCTGCGATAGAACCGACAATATCCGCTGCAGCGATCTCGTTGCCATCATGCTCCAGCCTGTGAGCATCAGTCCACCACGAGAATGTTGCAATCGCTTGTACCGTGTTGTCCTACCGATAACCAGGGTTCCGGTGGTGCCGCTTCTCGGCCTGTCCGGCAGAGGTTTAGACGACAGTGCAAATTGACAGTTGTGCGTTGTTGTCGACTGATATCTGACGAGAGCAATGATAGCACATTCTATTGCACCAGAATACGACTCCAGAGCAAGAAGAATATGCTGCCAAAAAATCGCCATTGAACCCCAAAGCTCTTCATTTTGGAGCCCAACCCAACTATCCCCGCCGTCAAATATCGCAATTGCTTTCTCAGGTGCTCACGGCCTCGTGGGTTGATCCTGGGATGAGAATGTTGCATTGCTAGAAACACATACACCAGAGCACCTGACACCTTTACGACAGCGCTGCAGCCTCGAAATCTAGAGTGTGCGGGGCTGCTGAGATCAAATCGAGGAGCTTCAATGCCACCTAGTGACCGTCAACTCGTCTGAAGTCCAAATGCTTCATGTTGCTTCCTCGACGTCGACTCAGGAGGCCCGATCAGCTGCGCCCTCCTTTCTCAAACACGGCAAGCAGCAATTTCCAGTCGCACAACTCGCGCATATGCACGAGTTCAATCAGTTTCTAGAGAAGCAGGATGGAATCGATGGACGCCTCGTTTGCTTCCTATCAATTCCTCGACGCTCGCACCCGGAACTGTCTCGCGGCTGCCGAGCACAAGTCATGACACCCACCGCCCAGCCCTACGCATCTGATCCGCCAACCGTAGATCGCGGCCAGCCAAGCACCATTAGGATTACTATCCATACCGCTTATTGGTTTGCGCCCTAATAAATAAATCCGTCCGAGCCCCCACGACGCACTCCCCTTCTTCCAAAAATGTTGTGACACCAGCCGAGGTAGCGAGGTACTCCTATCAAGCCTCCTAATCCCTCGACCATAGGCCCGGGCGCGTCTCTGCCTACCTACTTGACCAGAGATCGCATCCGACACGCCTAAAGGCATACATGGTGGAAGCGGCGTCGGACGGCGTCGGCCTGATGGCCGGCCCGCCTCGCCGGCCGTGGCGCAGGGGCCAGATCCTCATCCTCGCCCTCGCGGCCGGCTCCGTCGCCGCCCTGATAGGCCTGGTTTTGGGCCTGGTCCTCCAGCCCGAGGCGCTCAGCGGCCCGACCGTGGACCTGGACTACGCCACCTACGTCGGCAGCCGGCTCGAGAGCGGCGTCAACGTCTTCCGGGGCATGCGCTATGCGCGCCCGCCCCTCGGTGACCTGCGCTGGAGGGCACCCGTCGGGCCGGAGAGCGAGAAGAACCCCACGAGGGCCAAGGCTGTGAGTTTGCTTGTTGTTCTGTTTGCGCGAGCCCTGGGAGTTAGTATTGGGGTCTGGGTCTAAGCCAACATGTGCATAAACGCGAGGTCGAGTTCAGTTTGGCCCAGTTTGCCTCTCTACTGGAGCATCTTATCCAAACAGCGGCCAGGATGAAGACTGTCTCTACGTCAACGTTTGGGCACCTGCAGTTGCTCCGCCAGATTCCAAGTTCCCAGTATGGCTGTTCATCCAAGGTGGTGGTATGTCTCCTCCTAGCCCTTTCTAGACCTCCCGGGTAGATGGAACCGCTTCATTCTATTGTGCCACGCTTCTTTCCGAGGTGCTGACCAGGGGTCTCAAGGCTACACTGCCAATTCAAATGCAAACTATGATGGCGAGGAGGTAGTCCGCCGGAGCAATATGAGCATCGTGTTTGTGAATTTCAACTACCGCGTTGGACTCTTCGGCTTTTTAGCAAGCGACAAGATCAAGAAGAATGGCGACTTGAATGTCGGCCTGCTCGATCAGCGGTTTGTCATGCAGTGGATTCAAAAACACATATCCAAGGCAAGTTTCTCAGGGGGCGGTAGCCGCGTCGTGGCGTGTCGTGCTGTGGTTCAGGGTTCAGCCACCACTCAGTTTCCATTCTGACAATTGTTCCCTGGGTGCCGCAGTTCGGAGGAGACCCGGACCACGTTGTCATCTCGGGTGTATCCGCCGGCGCTGGCTCGGTAGCGATGCAGCTGACGGCTTATGGCGGGCGAAATGACGGCCTCTTTGTCGGCGGCATCATAGAGTCGCTGTTCTTCCCGGCCCAACCCTACCTCTCGGACCTCGAGTGGCAGTTCGACAGACTCGCGAGCAGCGTGGGTTGCGATACGTTCGAGGACGGAGACCGTGTGGCCTGCCTCCGGGGCTTGAGCACTCGCAACCTCCAGTTGGCCAACGTTGCCTCTCCATTCCCTGGCCAGTCGCAGTCGCCGCTTCCTCTTTTCTACTGGACGCCCTGCGTCGATGGCGACTTGATAAGGCACCTCCCCTACGCCATGTTTGAACGGAAAGAGTTTGTCGAAGTCCCCCTGATTATTGGGACCGACACTGACGGTATGTTATGCTTGCCTCACATTCAACCTCTTATGCAGTCTCCAGGCCCATCTCACATGCTCGAATGCTAATGGTGCAACACAGAGGGTTCTTACTTTGGCGCAAACGCTGCGTCGCAGCAAGAGATGCGCAACTTTATGCGCAACAACTTCCCGCGGCTGCGCGATGCCGACCTCGACAACATCCAGGAGCAGTACCCGCTCATGGACGCACTGCCCAACCACAATCGGTGGTTCCCGTCCACGTCCCGGGCCTACGGCGAAGGTGCCTTCATATGCCCCACCGTCAACGTGCTCGACGACCTGGCCTCGGCACTTCCGTCATCTAGCTCGCTCGTGAAAGTGGCAGGCAACCGACCTTTGCAGGCGCCGGTTGATAAGGGCCCCTGGGCATACCGCTACAACGTCGTGGACGACGATTTCGTCCGGTCAGGCCTCGGAGTCCCTCACACATTCGAAATCCCGGCCGTTTTCGGCCCGGACAGCGTGTACGGGGCCCCGAAGAGTTACTACACGTACAACAGCGGCATCGTCCCCATCGTGATGGACTACTGGATCTCCTTCGTCAAGACCCTGTCGCCCAACACACTGAGGAACCCCAGCGCGCCCGTGTGGCACTCCTGGGCAGCGGGAGGGTGGCGCAATAGTAGCGGTTCCGTGAACGGCACGCGGGACGGTACCGGCAGCTCCTTCACTCGCTCCCGCCTGCTGATCGAGACGGGCAACACGCGCATGGAGAATTCACCTGCACAGGAGGTTCGTCGTTGTGGGTTTTGGAGGTCTCTAGAGGATTTCACGCAACAGAGGAGAAAGCGAGGGTTAAGGTAGTAATATATTCTGGCATGAGCGGGCTTATGGGCGTTCGTATTTACTCATGTGTACATGTGTGAAGCAATCTAACAGGCCAATCAAGGGTCGAGAAAAGAGTGGCGGTTAAGATCCAGTAACCCAAACATCGAAGCTTGGCTTATTTTGAATGCCGCTCCAACCTCTGGTCCGGCCTCAGCTAGCAAAGATCGGTCAAGAAACCCTGGCAAAACCATGCATCAGACCTTGCTGAGCCGATACTTTCGCTTGCCTCCTCGGCCTCCGCCGACCGGCCCGTCATTTCTCGACCTCCCTTACAATGTGCGCTATCGCATCTACATCCTAGCCGGGCTCGTTCGGACTACATGCGCCATAGATCTCAACCTTGAAGCCCAGGATCGGGCTGACCATCACGACGAGGGAGCACGCCGGGCTCGGCCTAGATCGTGCCGCTACCCAGCCGCGCCGTTCCTAGATCCGTCCGAGAGGTGGCACGAAGACGACATCGACTGCGTCTGCCCTCCGCTGCCAGCCGCGCTTCTTTACGTCTCTCGTATCGTCTCGAGAGAATGTGTCTGTGTCCTGTACTCGGAGAACAAGTTTAAGATATGCTGGGGCAGGCGCCGAGGCTTCCTCCCTCTCCATGGCCTGGGCGGCGTGGCTTTGGCCTCTCTTACCTCCCTTACAGTGCGACTAAACAGATGCCCATGTCGCCCTTCTCTGATGGGCAGATTGGCACCACGGCCATCTGATTACCACATGGACTGCAAAGGCGGTAGCACGTGTGGTGGGGATAAAGCACTCGCCGGGATATCCCGCAACGACAAGTCTGTCCTGTCGGACTGGAGGAGCATCTGCACAAAACTCGCCGCCAGCATCCGGCCTTCGCAGCTCCGTCTGTTGTATGCGATACTGCCAGTTATGAGGTAGCCCAGGAGGTAGTCGAGCCTCTCGCTACATTCCCAGCTCTCCTCGCATGCGCTATCCGCCTGGGCCAAGTGCCCAACAACCGACTGCGATGCCTAGCCGAGACGACCGTCCGTCGGCTCACTGCTCAGACCCTCCCAGAGGCCCTAACCGGGCGTGAGCCGCCCACCCAACTTCCCCTCGAGATCCTCCGCCGGATCTTGTACTTTACGGACCTCATCGCGCCACGGCACCTCCTCTGGGAAGAGTCGCACGGCTTCAAGCCTTTCCCTTGCAACGGGCACTGCACTGACGGGCGCGAGGCATGCTGCTGCTCCGCCAACCACGCCGCCTTCTCCTCGTCGCCCTGCACCACGTCCTGCTGGAAGCTACCTACAAGCCTCTTCCTCATCAGCCGTAGCCTCCGATTCGAAGCCGAACGCCTCTTCTACGGGCAGAACCACTTCGTGCTTCTGCCCCCAAAGGCCTACTTCAGCTTCCTCCAAGTAGAGCGCAACGCGCCTCCGTCCCTACACGCCTTCCTCACCGCCATCCCCACCCACTGCGTCCGCCACCTGCGTTCGCTCGAGGTTGTGTTCCCGGACATCGACGAGGATTTCTTTACGTCAGGCGTCGCGGACGCGAGAAGCTCCTCCGCTTGGCGGTGGGGCCGCGGTGTCGGGCTGCTCGTGTCGCACGGCGCGACGCTCCCCAAGCTAGCGCTGACGCTGAACCTGTCGAGCCAGCGCGTCTACGCGACGGAAACGGCGAACATGTCCACGGCGCAGATGAACGCGGCCGAAAGACGGATGCGGCACGTGTACCGCCGCGTCTTGGGGTGGCTGGTGGACCTGCAGTTACAGACACACGCGCAGATGCCGGCGCGCCGAAGGGAGCGGCCGCTGAGAGACCTGTTCGTGTATCTCAGCTGGCCGCTGGCGCTTGATGAGAGATGGGAACTGGACAGAGCTGAGCATGAGAAGGTGCTGGAGAGACTTGTGATGGGGGCCGGGTATGATGCTACGGCGCGGGGGAAGTTTGTAATGGGCCCGTGGGGCGGGTTGGCGAACACCGAGTGGAGTTGAAGAAGAGGTCTTGCAGCTCTCGGCTTCATGATTCTGTGAATTTTAGAAGGCGGCCGGCGCTCAATCCAGATTTGGGTGCCTATCAGCCCGCTCTACTCCGATTTTGGGCGGCCATCTAGCCCGAGCAACCCGAGAGCCCGGCAGGGAGTCGAGCAACACACACGCGCTCTTGCCGATATCCGATGACATCAAGACGGTTGGGGGCCTCCAAGGCAGCCCGTGGCTGCGTGCTGCCTATTGTTGTTATTGTTGTCATGTAATGAACGTGCTGCAATGGAAAGGCCCACCCGCATGCCGCCGATTGGAATCCTCGCAAGCCCCGACAGGCTGCGCGCATATCAGCACCGCCACCGGCGCCGCTCTGCAGACCCCACCTGCAGTTCCTGTTGTTTGTCCTGCGTGAACGGTGAATCCTGGCCGGGCGTGCTGGGCATCCTATTGATCGATCGGTGACCCCGTACGGACTGCCCCCAGCAAGCATTTTGACTCGACGGCTCCCCAAGATCGGGCCCAGCCAGTGAGGAGGGCTCGGCCGCATTCGTCGCTCTCGCGATTCCAAGGGCATCCCCGAACCTGAGGCTGTGCGACAACAACAACAACAAACTACAAGGGCGCAAGGGCAGGCAGGACCCATGAGCATGGCATGGAGGAGGACGGGACGGGATGGGATAGGTAGGGCATCGTAGGGCGGCCGGCTGCCGCCAACCAGACGGCGAGGAGCAGGCCCCACGCCCCGCGCCTTGAAACCGCGAGACCGAACGTGAAGGTTCGATGGCGAACGGAGAAGACGACTAGATCGGGCAGCGGCCCCCGTGGGCAGCGAGGAGGAGAATTACAGGATGCGGGTTGGTTTGGACGTTCATGCGAACCGCCACGGCCGCCGCCCACTTGGCCCCACATCTGGTCAAGGTGATGGTGTTGAAGAATGCTGGTTTGACAGCTCGATCATCCCGACTCGTCCACCAAGCATGACCAACCCGTACCATGACGGCATCCAGGTCATCAGCGCCAGAGGGCATGTATCCCATGCCGGGCCGCGGTGATTGTTTGTTTGTTTGCGCGCGGGCTGCCGGGTTGATGTGCAGGCAAGCAAGCATCAGGCAAACAGGCAGGGGCAACCCTGATTCTCGCCACCGCGGCTCCCTTTCACCAAACTCTAGCGAGAGCCTCTGACTGACCTGGCCGAAACAGTCTCGAGATGGCGGAGGAGGGAGGCATCGGCCATACTGCCGCTTGAGGGGAAACACATGTTCGCGCGGCTGGCAGGCCGTTTAGGTTCGCCCTCTGTCCCGAGCACACGACCGGGTTCTCTCGTCTGCCAACCGCCGCAAAAACAAACAAGGACGCTGGGAAACCCGGTATGGAACGCATGACACGATCACATCAAATATCCCGTAAGTACTGTCTACCTTTACCAAGGTACGGTGTGCGTATGTGTGTTTTGTTTTTCTTTCCGCAACCCACTTCCTTGCGCTTAGATCCAGTCGGTATAGAAGAGCGGTCCACGGCTCATGCGGCCGACGCGCCATCGCGCGCAGATTGGTCATCACAAGTCGCAATGTTAAGCGCGAGAGGGTTCGAAACGGCGGGCTGCGATATGCGTGGGACGCTATCATGACTGGCATCCCCGCCTCGGCACGTGTCCACAAGGCGGTGGGAGGTACCTATGCGCAGGGAGACAACGTATCTTGCATCGCGGAAGATGGGGAAAGGGAGGGTATGCTGGAGTGGCGGTCAGGACCCTGCGTGCCTGCGTTGGTGCCTCGGGGCCCTCGGGGAATGCATTCCAGCACGATCCGCGAGATATGAGACGGGTAGTGGCCGGTCACTCTGGTCAACGAGTTCAGCTGCGTCAATTCTACGTAGTCCGGGCCGACCTTCACAGGTTCGTCCTACATGGCTGTAACTATCCTCCACTCCTGGGTGGTTGTTGGTGCTTGTCCAGATGCAAAGCAAAGCATGCGGATCTGCGGCGTAGCGTTACACAACGTTTTTTTTTTCTCCCTCCAACTGAACCACATCCCTCGAAGCAGCCTGACCTCGATTACCATGCCAACCCCTCGGCATCCAGCCTGTCGGTCGTCTGCCCAATGAAGGAAGGCTAGACAAGGGCTAGAGGTCGTTGGATGCTTACCGAGACAAACCACTCGGTATATACCCCAGATATGTGTCGACGTAGACGAGCAAGTATATGCGTATCATATACGTCTTGTTATTGCTATTATCGACACACCTTCCTGCTCGTCAAAGTACACACGCATGAGAGGTTTCGTACCCCGGGATGTAATCTACATTGCAAATCGAAAAAAAAAAGAAGAAAAAAAGGATATTTGACCGATGGCACCGAGGGGTCCGAATGCCGTCCAACCGTCCATCCTGCGATGGCGTCTCGTACACGGAGATTTGAATTACCATGTGGAATCGTACGAAGTCCTAACGGGGCCCGGGGTTCTTCCGCCTTTGTTGTCCAATGGAGGACCCGTCCAGCAAATTTGCCAGCGTCCCAGAGTAGCATTGGGCCGGGGTAGACTTTGAGCCACTGGCGGTGGGTGGTCGGTATCCGTCTGCCGGTGACGACGCGGGGCCTTGACTCGCCGGACCCAGGGCCAAGTCAGTCCATATTCGCAGGACAGCGCAACCCGCCAAGGCGAGGCTCCACGGAGGCGGGCGACACCTTACGGTGTACAAGAGTTCGCCAAGACCTCCCGTCGTGGCCGCGGGAGATCAGATGACAACGCCAGAGCAAAAGTGTATCTCGCATATGATATGGGAGGGTATACTCCGGAGTTACTTCGTTGTCTGTCAGCAGAAACTCGGTGACCGAGTTGGGGTGCCGCGACACGTATCTGCGGTGGACGATAGCTGTCCGGCACCAGCCATCGCCTCGGCCAGGCTTGGGGAAGGTGGGTACGCGCGCTTGTCATGTCCCGCGGATCAGGCGTCCTCACAGGATGGCCGTGAAGCCTGAAGCTTGCTTGATAATAACCAGAGTATTGTCATTCAATAGGTTGTTATGCGTTTGGTTTCGGAGAATATCAACCCTCTGATAATATTAGCAACAAAATGCGGTTCTGGGAGTCTGTCTCGACATGAGACCGGCCGTGTGAACTAATCCGTCGAAACGATCGCCATACGAAGCACGGCAGCCCCATCGAGACCCATGGTGATCAAGACAATCACCTCCCGCGGTACTGCCTGACTGAAACGTTCTGGAAGCAATACAGATTTTTATGTGGAATGAGTGGTGGAGGCGTCCTGGGCCAATCGGACAGAAGCAGGCGGGTTGGGCTGTGGAGCGTTGAAAACCTCAACGCATTCACTCCGCGAAGCCCCCCCACGTGTGTCCTGGAAGAGGGTCGGGAAAGGTGGCTAGGAACCACATGCTTCAGAGCATTGACAGAAGATACCCGATGGGACGGACGTGGACGGGATACGCCGCGGAGGACAAGAAGCCACGGACAAGGATAAAAAATGTGGCAAAGAGCCGACAACGAGATTGACAACCAACAACAGCCAGGTGAAATAACGCAGAATCAAACAAAATCAACACGCCCACCTGCAACCAGACTATGGAATAATAGCCCAGGCGAAGGATCGCTTCGAGAAGGAACCAAACTTCAGGACTTTTTTTTCCGTGCCACTGCGAGCGGGCCAGGGCAAATTACACCCCGACCCGCAAATCTGCGACGGCCCAGGAACAGGCCCACCAATTTTCTGGCCGAACCAACATGGAAAAGCGGCGAATCCGGGGACTTGGGCAGAAGAGGGCCCTGGCCATCCCAGAAAGCCAACCCTTGTCTGGCCTCGTCCGTCCGGCCCTCTCCAGTCTCTTTCTCGGGTTCCTCCACCAGGCCGTCAGCCGCGGCCCGGTGGGAAACGGTCCGTACCAGGACACAAAGGCGCGACGGCGCAATATTGTCACCTTGGTTGGTGACAATGCCTTTCTTTCTTCTCTGGCAACTGTTCGTTTTTGCCGAACAGTGGGGGCCGGGGCCCTCTTACCGATAATACGGGGCCCTGCGTGGCCGCACGCCGCGGCTGCTAGACGGTGAGGCGGCCCAGCGACGATCAACCAAACGACAGAACAAGATCCACACTCGAGGAGACGCGCGCCTGCCTCGCTTCCGGTGTTTGTCTCCGAAGGTTTGGCGTGCCGGTCACATCTTGTCTCCGTGTGTCGGAGGCGAGCCGGAGGGTTTTGAGACGAGAACAGCAGCGTCGCTGCCCTGGGACGCCTGCCCAGGGCGAGGTCGGAAGAGGTTGGCTGCTTGGCGAGGGCGGGCGACTGGGGATCTGCGGTCGCTTCACCAGAAACTGCACACCGCGAGGTGGTACCTGTGCTGGGCCCGACCGGGCCCATGGTGGCGATTTTCTCCCGGCGGCACTTGCTCTCGGTGGGGAGGGCTTTAATTCCCCTGGCACTCTTGGATGGGCTCATGTTGAGGCCATCGCCGTAACAGGCAAGGCGGCGGGCCAGGGGTGGAACAGAAAGGTAGAGGAGGGTAGCGAGTTCACCCCCTCCCCGGGCAGCCTCGCACGCGGCCGCTTTGGGAAGTGGCGGCGACCGGGATATTGACTCTTTCGAGGGGTCCTCTGGTCCCCCGGAAGGGTTCGACGAGAGTCCTTGGCCGCGAAGAACCCACATGTTCACGACGTTGCACCGCTCATGGGGGCCCACCAGCTTCGCCGGCCCCTCGAGTCCAGGGTTGGTGCGAGGTGGACCCTATAACGCCCATCTTCATGCGGTCGGGGTGGTGGGAAATGGCGGCTGTCGAGATGTTCAAGCGTTTGCCACCGACGCCAAGTTTTGCCCGGCTCGAGCTGCCAACAACCCGGGGAAGGGAGAGGGCAACTCCCGCGCAGGAAGGGAGGAGGAAAAAAGGCGAGAGACGCAGCGCGGATCTGATTGGTTGTGTGGAATGCGTCTTTTAGCCTGTGAGTGTGCCAACATTTTGCATGTGGCTTGTTTCGTACCTGCAGGAGTTCAGAGTCTCCTGCAAGGCACAAGAAATTGGCACATCGCTTCCCCGTGGATCATCAAGGTGACGGTGTAGGTACACAGTACCCTCGACTTCCAAGTGGCTTCCTTTGGTGGCTGGAGGACTGGCAGGCTGGCAGACTGGCGCGCCATCTAGGATCCGTGCCGAACCCCATCTCCCGTTATCCCCGACCAGTTACATCGGCCGGCCGGCGGTGGCGGGTGGAGAAAAGCAACGACGGAGGAAGCCATCAAGGGGGGCCCTGCCCTGGCCTGCTGGGTAGGCGATCCATCCTTCCACCGCCTCGGATTTGCTTCCGCGCGCCGCTGCCCACGCGAAAAAAAAAAAAAAAAAAAAAAAAAAAAAGAGTTGAGGTCTTTTTCTTTTCTGCCATTTTCATTCTTCGTGTTCCTTTTCCAAGTTGCCGTTTTAGGCAGTGGCAGTCCGACGTAGCAGCCAGCCATCTTTCCTCCACTATTTCATGCACCAGCACAAGCCACCTTGCATTCGCATGAGGGGGGAATATGTATGTCTGGTGTGTTATATGTAGGGAGATGCCCAAGAAGGTAGGTGGTGTGTCCGAGAGGAGGCACGTTGAGCACTTGGACCTCAAGGCGGTGTGCCAGGTATGCCACAAGAGGCTATCGTACGGTCTAATGCATCCATCTGCTGGTTGGTTGCTGTCTGGATGCTTGGGAAGTGAAAATTGGTCCGCCATTATGCACTCGTGGTGGGACTTTTTGCACGGCTGAAACGTGATAGAAGGCCGAGGCGTGGAGGCACATGCAGCCACGCAGAGAACTGACAGAATCGTCCGTCGATACAGAGCTCCAATATGCAACTTGTCACGGAGCAGGACCCCATCTTGTTGACTCAGGGTCTAGATTCCCACACTTTGACGTGTGCCTAAATCGACTCATGAAGCTTGTGTAATGAGCTGGCAGGAGTCTAGCATTAGGCAGTTTGAGAAAAGGAATCAAACCATGATGCTGTCGGGGGACAACTTCGGACCAATGCACACCGTCTTCTGCTAGGTGAGGAAGGCAGACAAGGGCGTCCACCGGCACAGTCCATCCGCCGCACGATCCTCAGCAATCCAGCAAGACAGGCCATTGACTTGTCGTGGTTGGGTGTGGAGTTATAGTGGTAGTTTGGGTAGCTGTATTGAAAGTCCGGCGCTCACCCAGCCATTCTGCCCTGGCGTTCGGGGGCGGTCGGTTGTCTTCCGTGGCTAGTCGACTCGACCGAGCGCCCGAACTAACCGATCGCCTGTAAAGTGTCTGCGTCGAGCACAGATCGGGGGTTTTGATGGAATGGGGCAGGACTCGGGGCTGCTCTGTGCAATCCTCGCCGGGTCAAAATTTGATGAAGAGTTGTCACCCCAGCCCCGTGCTGCTCTCGTCAACGGGCGGGGACAGCGCTGGTCTGTGAGGGAACAGCGCGTTGCGACATGTTGAGATGACGCCTGACGGGAAAGAGCACGGTGTTTTCCGCTCCCCGCATTTGTCGGTTGTCACTCTCGGAAAGACACCGACTGGAGCGTGCAGTCAGTCAGCCAGCCAGCCAGACTTGTCAACGAAACCCTCCGTCGCTTCATGTTGTTTTCGATCAAAGTTTTCTTCCTTTTCTGCATTTCTTCTTCTCGTCTTCTTTGCTTTTCCCGACTATCCGGTCAATCATTGCCCATGCTCGCCCGCCGAATCGCTAGTCTCTATCCCCTGACATCTACCCGAAAGTTTAAGAGCGAAAAAAAAAAAAAAAAAGGCTGACGAACTCTCCAGTGTCCGTCCACCGTCCGTCCGCCTGACGGTGTATCGGTCCCGCAGGCTTGGGATGACACCCCATCCGGTCTGCTTTTTTGCTTTGGCTAGGGTTTACGTGTGTGTGCCGCAGCGGGTGCCTGAGCGCGAGAGGGGCTGGGCAGGTGGCCCCGGCCAAGGTCCGGCACAGGGTTGAACCTCGTCCTGAGCGGGAGTTTGTGCGTTTGGCTGATTCGAGCGTGGTGTTCTCACGCCTTCGACATTGTCACCTCCGCCTTTTGGGCATTTCTCCTTTGGTCTATCTTCCCCCTCGATGTCCATTCCAAGCAAGGCTACTTCCGCATCCTCTGCACGGTGGGTGGTGGCCTGTGCCGCGCGAGGACTTTGGAGGGTTGCATTGCACACACATGACCTTGATTTATCCAGTTGGTGGTGGTGCTTTGGGCAATTTTTAACCCACAACCCGGATGCATGCAGTTTGCCCACTCTGCTTCATGTGCGTCTGTTGCAACGCACCATTTTCTATACTTGATTCCCTCCTGCTGTATGGCACAAGTGGGATGCCCCCCCTTCTTCCAATCTGTCTGAATCGCTTGCGTGGTTCTTTTGTTGAACATGTTGATCACCTGTGCGACGACAAAGTCGAGGACCAGGCGGCTCATACTAGGCGGCGTCTCACAAAGAGAGGGTGTTCTGTGGGCTCCATAATAAATTATTCTTGGAATCAGGTGTGGAAACGCTCCTGCTTCTCTTCTGTGGAGGAGCCGGTGTCAGTTGGAAAAGCTGAGGTGTCCCAAGAGGATCTCCAGCCCCCAAAACCCTGACCCTCGGTTTCCATCCCATGTCTTATTTCGTGGGCCCAAATCCCGGTGGGCGCATGTCAAAAATTCAATGCTCTATCGATAAAGAGATAAATCGAGCGAGGCTTAGGAGAGCGCAGAGCTTCCTGGTCTCGTCTATTTCCCGAGCCTTATCCGGGCTGCTGGGGGACGCATTGAGACGAGAGGCGGGGTGACCCGAATACCAAGGACTGCGGGCACGAGAGGGGCCGCTTGTTTCGTTCCTGGGCGGTGCCTGGATGGGGATCGCCTTCGTCTCGGCTTGTGCCATCAAGCAGCTGCAGGCAGACGCGAAACGCCGCTCTGGAATCACATCCGTCGCGCTTTTCGGCCCCCCATCCCAATCCGGCAGTCTGCCCCTTGGTTGGACCAGCGGGCAGGCAGATTCATCAGACTCTCGGCAGGTAGATCTCGAGAGCAGCGTCGCTGAGTGGGTGTGTAGCTGCAAGGTGATCGATGATGGGCGTTGCGCCGTGTTTGTCTGCTTGGCCAACCATGCTCTTGCCCTCGGCACCCTTCTGCCCTCCCGACTTCTTTTTTTGGCCCCTCATGCTGTCATGCTCGGGATCCGCGGCCTGTACCTTGCATGCGTTTGCGCTGCTCTTCCTCGGCCTCTGGGGGCACCGATCACCTGCGAGGGCGAGAGGCCCGGGCTTATTCGTGACTGGATGACAGCCCGTTTGCATCTGTGCTCGTGGATGGGGCCTGCAGCGCTATTGCTGTGATGTGTGGCCGGCAGAGCAGCCATTCGCTGGCTGCGCAGACCAGTCGGCCAGAGCGCCATGCTTGTGCGCGGCTTTATGCGATGCACTACCACGCGCTCGTCCTTCCAATTCCGTTCAGTGAGCCGGCAGGGTGGGCCTGGGTTTGGTTTGTCAATGGCATGGTTCCCTCCCAGTTTGCCCGCTGCATGCGCCTCGGTGCGTGCACATCTCGACCGCCCTAGTGCGGGGACTCGTGCCACCGCCCTCGTCTGATCTCTGGTGGTGCACATTTCGCCCAAGATTGCGACGGGCGGCACCCCAAAGGCCCAACTCGACGCTAGCGGGCCCCGTCGACTGGCCGTCGCCGGTTTGGCTGCCTCCACTGTCCTATTGGCACGCCGAAGACGGGCGAGCAGGCTCAATCCACGATGCCACCTGCGAAATGCCTCTGGCTCCATCGAGCCTTTTTTGCTCCATCGAGAATGCTACTTGCGAGGCAAAGTACCGGCCAGGAAGAGCCGTCCGGTGTCCCGTGGCACTTGGGACTGGAGACTGGCCGGAGACTGGAGCACGCCTGGAGGTTGGCTGGCTTGAAAGTGGGCGGCGAATTGTCAATACGCCGTGGCCTGCTCGTATCTCCCATCAGTCACCCCAACCTCGTCACATCGATTTCCAGTGTGCTGCACCCGTGGCCGGCGATACGACAGAGCCATTGGGGCCCTCGACGGGGCGTCCCCCAACCAGAGCAGCCAGAGGCCGTCTGGCTCGCCGAGCTGACTTTTTCGTCACTCCATTGACGTCGCTCAGAAATCTCTTGCACCCGCGCCATCTTTTCAGACGGCGCTACTGCAGCCAAACTTTTCTGCCACACTTTTCCTTCTTTCAGCGTTCTTTTTGTTCCCGCCTGCTTCTGTCGAGGCCTCGCGCAGGTTTGTCGCTTGGCCTCCTGACTAACATTTATTTATTTATCTATTATTTCTTTTCTTCTTCGGCGCACCAAGCGCCTGCAGATAGGCTACTGCATGGGACAGAGGCAGTTCGAGTGTGCCTGCGCCGTCCTCTGGCGGCTGTAAAGAGAATCTGCGTGCCTACAGGCTGCATACACATTAGGCAAACAGTTGAGGGTAGCATTGGATAAGGTCTATCTATGGTATCGAGGTATATGTACAGTTCTTCTTCCACCAGGCACACATTTAGACGGATGAACAGGCACATTATGTCAAAGTTTGCATCCGTTCTCTTTCGCCGCCCAAAAATGCGCCAAGGTACATGATGACAAGGGGCGCGCGGGCCAACGACGAGAGAAACAGTAATGAGAAAAAAAAAAAAATTACCACAGAATAATAGCAACCTACCCAGCAGTACCAGCCGGATACGACCAAGAAGCGATGGAAAAATGGAAGAAGGCTGAGAAGTACCCTCCCTGGTCTCAACGGCTGGGCAGTACTTTGCCAAGGCACCGACCCCAGCCGAGGATCCCACGGTGCTGCCGGCGACCTGTCCAGAATTAGAATGGGCATAGTGCTGCGCCATCCAGTCCGTCGAGCCCACACGACACCCCCATCAGATGTTTCCGTCTTTTTGCCCCAGACACGCCGACAGGGGGCGTGGTGCTGGTCGGTGGGCCTTCGGGGCAAGTGTGCCAGTGTTCCTGGTCCGCCGTGCCCTTGTCAGCTTGGGTGAGACATGCATGGTGGGTTGGATTGGCCATGGCACCCAATTCCAGCCATTCCCATCCTCCTTCGACAGCAGGCGGACCACTCTCCGGGGAGGGGAGGGGGGGCAGCACCCTCGCACCCAGTCAGTAGCGTGCATGTCCGGAGCAGGTACCTGCTTCCATGCGGTATTCACGCCCGCAACAGCCACCTACTCAGGTACACGCACGCCGGCCCCTCTCTCGACAAGGGTGGGCTCGCTCCTGCGGATCCCGCACCGCGTAACGCAGTGGTGCGAGTCCTGGTGCACTCCTCCCACCAACCCCAGCCCGCCTAGCACCAGCACCGGCCAGGGCCCGGCGGTACGTACCGATGTACCTGTGTACCTGCCTCGTCCTGCACCTGGCCCTGGTCGAGTTAGACCTGCCAGATCGTTGTACACCCGCCGGCCACGGCCTGGTCGGGGTGGGTAGGGTAGGGGAGGGACAGTGGTAGTGCCCACACCACGGCTGCGGTATGGTATCTGTCTTTTCTCCACGCTCTCTATCTGGCCTTCTTTTCGTGGAGCAATCGTACTTATCCTCCTCACGGTCCCCTTCGCTACGCTCATTCCTTTCCCACTTTTACGATCGACAAGACTGTCGACTAGGGACCTGTGCTTTTCTCCTTCTTTCGGTTCTTGTTTCTTCCGGGGACTCGCCTTTTTTGGATTTTACATCCATGCCATTCTTTTAGATATCTTCACGAGCCCGTCCCTCCTTGGTCTCGACTTGGACACTACTTCATCTAGACCAGGCCCGCGCGCATTCTCTCTATACACATATGCTCCAAGCCTCAGCAAAGAGAGTTCATCACTAGAGACTGCCTCACGGACCGACGAGTTCATGTACAACACCATCCTACCCCGAGTCCTCGACCACTAGACAGTTAGATCCTGTGTGATCTATACTGCCGTCCTTTCCTTCAGACCGGAACCGACCATCCCTCCTTAGGCCACCCGCCTCAACAACGACGATCCTGGAAGCAACACCGGACAAGCACTGTACAACTACCACTAACCGCGACCGACTATACTTAATCACTATACACGCGACAAGAGAAAAGAGAAAGAGATCAGGAGTGAGAGAGTGCAAGACATCTCGAGTTAGCAAAGCATATTGTGGGTGGCCTACCCTCCCGGCAGGCAGCTCACGGCGAGCAAGAAAGGGGCGGCGCGGATGGGAGGACTAAGCTTGCTGACCCTTTTGAAACCCAACAGAGTCACAATGGAGTCCATGATGGCTCAGTCCATGGCCCCGGCCTCATTCTTCTACTACAGCCAGGAGCCCAGGCCAGACAGCCGGCAACACCTCCACGGCCACTTCGCGCCTCACCCGAGCCTGCAGCAGCACCAGATGCAGATGTTTCCCGTCGTCCCGACCCTGCCCTCGACGCCCATCTACTCGAGGCCTGGCTCGGCCTGCTCGCAGCCCCCGGCGCACCCCATGATGCACCACCAGCAGATGACCAAGCCCGTGACCAGCTATCCGTCAGTCATGACCCCGGTGGCGTCGCCGCAGCCCATGGCCCGCAAGCCCACCGCTGTTCTGGAGCCCGAGATTCACGACGGCGAGGGCGTGTTCTACCCGTCGACGCCGCCGCTGTCTATTTCCGGCAGTGTCATCAGCAGCCCCGGCAGCTGCGACATGCTCTCCACGCCTCTGAACCCCATGTTCTCCGGCCTCGACAGCGTCGAGGGCGTGAAGCCTGAGGTCTGCTCGCCCGAGAGCTTCCCGGCTCTGGAGTGGTCCAACTGCGCATCTCCGCCCATGACACCTGGTAAGACAACTCTATCCCTTTTGCGCATAAAGCGCGTGCTTTGATTTTCCTGCGGCGCTGGTTGCTTCTGGCGGCTTGGTGCCTGCATGGTGGGACGTGGAGTTTGGATGAACGGCGGATGGGGTCGCCCCACCTGGCTTTTCTGTCCGCCCGTCAATTTGGGAAGTCAATAGAACGGCACTTTGGCTTTACCGCGTTAGGGGAACCCTTGGAAATTGCGTCGACCAAATCCATGCTGACCGGGATTTTGCAGTCTACCTCAACACCAGGCCCGGAAAGCAGCAGCCTCAGCAGCAGAGACTCTCGCCCCGATTCACCAGCGCCCCCGCTCCTGAGGTTGCACCTGCCGTCTCTGCCTGCCCTTCACTGTCTCCCTCGCCGGCGCCCTACGCCCGCTCGGTCAGCTCCGACGACAACGACTTCTGCGACCCTAGGAATCTGACTGTTGGCCACTTTGGTGCCACCATCGCACCCGAGCTGACGACACTGCCTGCTGCCGACGAGGCTATCGTCCCTGCCCAGAACAACTTCAACTTCCTGCCCTCGCTGCCCAGCGGCCTGCCCGTTTTCGAGGACTTTTCGGATCTTGAGTCTGAGGACGACTTTGTCAACGGCCTCGTCAACCTGGGCGACAAGTCCGAGGGTCAGGTGAGCAGGACACGCGCCAGCTCCGACGCCGTGAGCCTGAGCCTTGATAGCTTCGTCTGCACCGAGGACCTCGAGGAGTTCTCCGCCGTCGCTGCCTCCACTGAGCCATTCCCTCTGCTGCCCTCTGCTCCCATCGCCCTCTCAGGCAGCGACTCGCACAAGGACAAGCGCCAGAGGACCAGCAACGGCCCCGTTGTGACCATGGCCGCCACCTCGACCCCCCCCGCTGCCGAGCAGCCGCAGTCGCAGCAGCAGCAGGCCCCGGCCAGCAGCAACGAGGCTGACGCCAGGAGCGATTCAGGAGCCTCGCACTCTGATGCCCAGGGCAACGGCGTCCCGGCACCCACCAGTCGCCGTGGCCGCAAGCAGTCGCTCACCGAGGACCCATCCAAGACGTTCAAGTGCGAGCTGTGTGACCGCCGCTTCAGGCGTCAGGAGCACCTGAAGCGCCACTACCGCTCTCTGCACACCCAGGACAAGCCTTTCGAGTGCCACGAGTGCGGTAAGAAGTTCTCGCGCTCCGACAATCTCACCCAGCACGCCCGCACTCACGGGTCTGGCGCCATCCCGCTCAACCTCATCGACGACGGCGATGTGGTCGGCTTCCCCCACCCGCACATGTATGCGGCCATGGCCGCCCCGCCGATGGCTCCCGACTACGACGCCTACGGCAAGGTCCTCTTCCAGATCGCCTCCGAGATCCCCGGCAGCGCCAGCGAGCTGTCATCCGACGAGGGCGACGACAAGAGGAAGCGCAAGCGCGCTGATTGAAGCGCACCACAGCAAGATCACAAATGTCGACGCCGGCCTTTCGACGACATTTGACGCCCGGCATGACTCTCACGACCACTATACCACTACCACATCACCTTCTCTTCTCGCGGGTCCTTGGGTCTCCTGTCGCGTCCGCAAGCTAGCTTCCGGTGGCAGGGATCCAAGGCAGCACACACTCTAGGGTCTGCACACCTTTTTCAAAGGGACGGGGAATCATCATCAGCGATCAGCAAAGGGCTTGCTGCTTCTACGGCCAAGACGACATAAATGGGGTTGAGCGTTAGCCGCAGGTCAAACCTGACAAAAAGTTTGCAATTTTTCTTGAGAGAGGCGGGCCTCACGGGAGTGAGAGTGTTTCTCTAAACTGTATCATCACCTTGTGTCAGCGTACCAGACCAGTTGGATTCTGGATCTTGTTTTCTTGCTTTTATTATTTTAACCGAAAAAAACATTTTGACCATGCTTTTCTTCTCTCGTCTTTTCTGCTGCAAGCCAAAGTCTGCGTTGCTCGTTTGCATCCTAACGTACCGGGGGCAGAGGAGGGAGGAACTTGGATCATTTTCGCTTCGACTGCCTTCGTTTCGACTGCTTTAGAAACAAACACTCTTTTTCCCCAATGCCTGCCTTGTTTTCATGGTTTGGTGCCTTGATTACTTTCGCAGCTTCATTGTCTCGAAGCTGCGGGCAAATACCACTGGCGGCGGCGCCAACCACCTAGGGGTTGTGGAGTTCCGGACAGCGGGTAAGTGTGAGGCCATTTCGACATGATTCATATATTCTGTTTTCTTTCTTTTCTATTATACCACTTCTCTTCTGTCCTTTTTTGTTCAGCATCCTCGATTCGACCTCCATCGCTTCTTTGTTTGCTGCGGCTTCGTCCCTCATCGAGAGCGCTGGTCACGTTTCTGCGCTAGCGAAACGTGGACGAGGCCTTGTAGAGCTTCAGAAAATAAATGTTTATTATTCGACATGAAAATCACACACCATTTTACTCGGTACCATTCTGTCCCCGCCGTGAGCTCACACCTGCCAGACGCTGGGTGACAGGACTGGCAGCACCCGGGTGCCTCGCCGGGCATGTCGAAGCGATGTGGGACAGAAATCTGGAGCTGCGACCTGTCTAGGGCTCTCCCGCTGGGGCACAAGCGGGTGTCACACCACGGCCATGTCACCGCCCGCGAGAGGAGCTGATGATCCGACACACACGACGTCTAGATCGCAGCCATGGCTCAGCCCGAAGACGAGTTGGGTCTAGCCACCCTCGTCGGAAGGTTCGGCCGGACCCTGACGATCTCGAGCCCCGTGCGTTTGGGCATGGACCGACACGCGAGTCCATCAACCCAACAATGGGCAATGGATGGATGCTTAGCGTACACAGGGTGTTGCTCCTCCGTCCGTTCTGCCTATGGCGTCCGAGTGCCTGCGTGCTGCGCTTGGGCTATTGAAGAAAATGCAGGGGAGTGCGTGCTGGGACCGCACTCAAAGCCAGCTCCAGGCGTGTTAGCGTCCATATTCCAGCTGCGGCTGGCGGTTTTGCTGACCGATTCCCCGCGTCCCCACTACCAGACCACACCGCAGCAGGAAGGAACAATGGACATCGATTGACATTTGACAGTCGGCCAACGTCTCAGGAAAGGATCAGACGCCTCAGCCGATTATTGAAGCACCCGTGGAGCTGTGCTGGGCAAAATGCACCCGAAGGACAGGCAATTGATCAATTGATTGCCCATTTGACGGCTTGGCGCGCGAGCTGTCAAACCTCCTACCAAGACCGTGCACGCTATATCGAAAGCCTTTGCTGGTAGGTTGGGCTCGAGATCTGCGCTGACTCAATATCGGTTCCCCTCTATCCTCGGCCGAATTCGACTTTCTTCCCCGCCATGCGTGGGCGATGGGAATTTCTCTTCACCAACTGGACCAAGACTACCTCTGTATGAGCACCCTCGGCGGGCTGCTCTCGGACCCAGACTCCCGGAGGAAGGCCCCCTGCAGATCAGCCGGGCGCACCAAGTCCAGAGCACCGTCCCAGGAAGCCGTGACAGCCAGCGTCCGAGCGAGCCACAACTGCCGGAGCCAGGCAGAAGACAGACAGCACGGATCGAGGCCAGCCGGCTAGCCGGGCAAACCAGCCCCATGTGCTAGCGGCGTGCCTTCAGATTAATTGAGAGCGAGAAGCCCAATCAAGCAAACAAATGGCGCCGCTGAACGTCATAGCCCTGGTCTCGGGAGGCAAGGACAGCTTCTTCTCGCTGCTCCACTGCCTCGCCCACCAGCATCGCATCGTTGCCCTGGCGAACCTGCACCCCGCCGCCCCTGGGCCCAGTAGCAGCAGCAGCCATGCAGGCGATGGTGACGAGACGGACCTGAACAGTTTCATGTACCAGACCGTCGGCCATCAGGTCATACCCCTCTATGCCGACGCCACCGGCCTGCCGCTGTTCCGCCACGCCATCGTTGGCGGCGCTGTTCAGCAGGCGAGAGACTATGATTGTTCCACAGCCAAGGGGCCTGCGCTTGCGGCCCAGCAGGAGGATGGCGCTGGCGCAGGCGGCGACGACGAGACGGAGTCCATGGTGCCCCTGCTCAAGGCCGTCATGGCGGCGCACCCGGAGGCCAACGCCGTCTGCGCCGGCGCCATCCTCAGCACGTACCAACGCACCCGCGTCGAGTCGGTGGCCGTGCGTCTGGGGCTCGTGCCCCTGGCATTCCTCTGGAAGTTCCCCATCCTGCCGCCGCCGCCGTCGTCATGGTCATCGTCGAGTGACGACGACGGCGCCCGGCTGCTGCGCGACATGGCCTCCGCGGGGCTCGAGGCCCGCGTCGTCAAGGTCGCCAGCGGCGGCCTGGACGAGTCGTTCCTGTGGGAGGACGTCGCCAGCCACCGTGGCGTCGCGAGGCTCACCAGGGCCGTGGCCATGTTCGCCGCAGAGAGCGGCGGGGGTGGGGACCCTCTGCAGCCCGACGGCGCTGTGCTGGGCGAGGGCGGCGAGTTTGAGACGCTCGTTGTCAACGGGCCGCCCTGCCTGTTTAAGAAGCGCATCGTTGTCGATGACGCCGCGAGGCGGTTGGTGAGGGAGGGTGGCGGCGCTGCCTGGCTCAGCGTCGATGGAGCCAGGCTTGAGGAGCAGCAGCTAGATGATGACGGCGAAGGTGGCGCTGCCTGGGAGCCAACCGAACTGGCTAGAAGCGTCAAATTGCTGGATGATGACTTCGCTGCCATTCTAGGCTCTCCCCTGGCGCTCGACAAAGCAGATGGTCTGGATCGAAGTACCACGCACCAGGAACCTAGCGCGAGCTGGCGTTATGGCCGCGGCCATGATGGCACTCTCACCCGGGTCGACTCGCGCCTTGAGCAGTGGAGTGTGTTGGCGGTGCACCAGGCCCCAGGTGTTCTGCCAGTACGGGAGGAGACCCAAGATATTGTCGAGCAAATCCGCGCCCGCCTGAGCGAGAGATCGCTGGCGCCCTCGAATATTGTCTCCGCGGTCGTCGTTCTCCGTCAAATGTCCGACTTTCCAACTATCAACAGCGTGTACGGGGCCTTGTTCACGGCACCCAACCCGCCCTCACGCGTCACCATCTCCTGCGGTGATCAGATACTCCCCGCAGGACGTAACATCTCTGTCTCCCTAACAGTCCATTCCGATCCCCGCTTTCCAGTCGATGGCAGGAGGGACGGGCTGCACGTGCAGTCCCGCTCGTACTGGGCCCCAGCAAATATTGGTCCCTATAGCCAGGCCATCACCATGCCCCTTGACGGCATCTTCCCCCCTCAGGCGACCACGTCGGTAACTAACGATGACGAGGATGAAGACGCCCTTCACCTGTCCCGCTCACCTCCCTCTTCCTCCCCCCGCCTAGTTTTTATCGCTGGCCAGATACCCCTTATCCCGGCCACCATGGAATTGCCCTGCGGAGCACCCGGCACTGAGCTGGGTATGTTTGCCATGCAGGCTGTGCTCTCACTACAGCATCTTTGGCGGATTGGCGTTGAGATGCGTGTGCAGTGGTGGAGTAGCGCAGTTGCCTACATCCCTCGCACAAGCAACATTGATGCCTCGCCAATGACAGCACGGGTGAAGTCGATGGTGGCCTCGGCCGCATGGACTCGTATCCATCCGCTGCCAGGGAATGACGGCCGAGACGTCGAGGACGATGAGGATGACGAGGACGGCGGGCCAGACATATGGGATAGGAAGTACAACCCGGCCTTCAGAGGCTACAGTGAAGGCAAGACTAAGAAACTAGGACGACGCCTGCCCGACTGGGGAGTCGTGGACAAGCCGGACAAGAATGACGCTGAGCAACGGCTGTCACGGCCTCAGGGCAGGGAGGGACAAGTTCCACCCTTCTTCCTTGCCGAGGTCGAGGAGTTGCCCCGTGGATCCGGCGCCGAGTGGCACGCACACGTTGGACTCTCGGGCCTGGCAGCGGCCTCCGTCGCCATCCGCTCCTGGTCGTCGTCTGATGCCAACAAGAGCCAAAGCGGCGGTCAGGACCAGCCGTCAACCGCCTGGGCCACACATCAGACGCTGGTGGCAGGCCTCGGAGGTGGCGGCGGAGTTTTTGCCCATACCATGGTGGCAGTCGGAGCGCCTGCGGCGATGGCCGGGCCCGCGAGCCCAGGTGACAGGATGAGCGTCGAGACGCTCTCGTCGATATTAGATGCCGCCCTCCAGCAGAGCCCATCCACGTCAGGGGTGCATGGGATGACAGCAAGGGATCGCCATCCCTATCTTGTGTATCTTGACGGGAATCTTGTGTGCGTTCCTGGGAGTGACAAATATGGCTCCGTCATCCCCTGTTCGTCACTGTGGAATGAACGGGTTGAGCGCTTGGCTGTCGTAGCGCTTTACAGGGAAACCTGGGCCGCTGAAGCGCCCAGCGGGAGATAGCCTATGGCAAACTAGGCCTGTGTTTTAATACGATGGGTCAATATACAGCATGGGTGGACAAATAAAGCAAGGTGGCATGAGATACCCGGCCCTAAAAGCTATCATGATGCATTATCAGATGATCCATCTGCAATACCATACCTGTGCATAGGTAACGAAGAAGCTTTAGTGTTTGTCCAAACTTCACCACACTATAAAGACTTGATAATGGAAAATAACAGGGAGAAAGCCTTTTTTTTTCCCCCTCCGGCTGTAACCCAGTTTGGGAGCCTCTTACTGCTCCTTGCTATCGGGTACCCTACAAATTATTTTTATCCCCTCCTATTTGAACATTCCCTCTCCTTATCCCTCCCCTGGAAAGGCGCCGGGCAGAGCCGGTCGAGGTGAAACGGCGCTCTGGGGCCCCGATGTAGGCCCGCTTGTGGTGGCCGTCGTAGTACTTCAGATGGATCTGCGCGAACCTCATCACCCCGCGAATATCCATCCAGGACATAGAAGAGACCCTGGGGCTGTAGGGAAGCACCTCGCCACTGCCGCCGCCAGACCGGCCCTCGTATGCGTAGTCCACAAAGGCGGGACCGATGATCAGTAGGAATTGAACCAGGAGCTCCGCCGTTTACTTGTCCGTGTCGTCCCCAGGCTCCGCGTCCGCTAGGAGCTCAACCATGCGGCTGTAGGACTCACCCATCCGCTGGGGTCGGGTCGAGTCGAAGCGTCGTATTGTCTGGGGCGGCTCAGCAACCCAGCAGAAGTAGTCGCGCGGCTGGCAAAACACGATGCGAGCCACTTCGTACGCGACCAGCTTTTTGACCAAGTTGGGCTGACTGTGTAGGTCACGGATACGTGGAAGAATCTCGTGGGAATTAAATAGCTTAGAATCATGACCACAGGAAGAGAACCTAAGCACGATACTAACCTTTTCCACCATGCGGAGTTCCTGCCAGTCGGAGACCGTTCCTCGCACGCGGATGATGAACCACTCCACTGGATGCTGCTAGCCGATTCGGATGAGGCGGCCAAGAGCTTGGATCAGGGTGTTGATGTCCCAGAAGAATGAGGCAATGATGCATCGGCTGCAGGCACCGTGGAGGTTCATGCCGGCGCTGGACATGGCGCTGTTGAGAACGCAAACATCCAGGTCTGTGTCGGGATTATTCCAGTCCTGCTTCATCTTCTCCTTGTCGACAGAGCTGGCGCCAGCTCAGATGGAAATGACTTTGAAGCTCGCCTTCATGAGGAGTGTAGCTAATTGGCTAGAAGCAGTGTTATGTTGTTAGTATGTGAGCAATCAGGATATGGGGAAATGGGGGTGGGCAGAATATCTAGGTATGGATCCAGCTTACCACTGCATCCATGGGGGTCCGTCATTATAGAATCAGGACCGCTCTGCTAATTTGGCGTCTGCACCGGCCCTCCCTTCCTCCGAGGCCGCAGTGGCCAAATTTCCCCGATTTTAATCTATACCGGTACTCTCTTTTTGCCTTTTTCTGGCAGCCTCTCTGGCCCTGGGAAGAAAAGAGTCACCGGGCTTTTTGGTTTATATCCCGTGCCTCGACCACCCAAGCCCCAGAAGGCACCGGCGGAGCGTGGCCGCGGGAGCGATACTTTTTTTATATTCGATATTCGATATTGTAGTTGGGTATTGGGTGATTCCTCCGGGGGCCCTCCTGGGGGCGGTGCCCCTCCTTCTTGTTGTCCAGGGCCACCTCGAGAATGCGGGTGAAGAGTGGCGGGTTTGGGAGGGAGGATGGCAGCATCTCACCGCGGCCGCTAGGTGGGATGACACCGTCAATGTCGACGAAAGAAGGATACATCCATGACAACGGCCCGTCGCTCGGGTTCGAGGTGGTCGTATCGACGATCTCGGTACCCAGGCGTGCAACATGGCTATTATCATGGAGAATAGCCTTTTGGGCCGCCTGAGCTCCAACGCTTGGAGGAGCCGCGGTGTCGCCGACGCGGCTGTCGAGTTCAGCCGAGCTCATTTCGGTGGCGGCATCGTTCAGGTTCAACATTCGCCAAGACAAGTAGTTCATGCCCATGAAGGCAAGGGTGTAAATGAGGTCGAGACTCATTGCATTATTGTCCTTTTTGTCCTCCTTGCCCGTTTTGCTCTTCTTTCTCTTAATCTGGCTCCCTAATGGGCCAGAGCCTCCAGCTGGAGTCGGAATCTGGTCGTTGGCCCCCCTCGTGCATCAAAAGGCCGGAAACATTCTTCAAGATCGCCTCAGTGTTCTCCATGACATGCTCATATCGGTAGCCGTGATACCCCACGGTGTTTCCGAGATCTTGTGGGGAGGAATCCCTTCGCGAGGGTATGTGACAGTTCCGTTGGGCAGCTTGCAGAGTGTGCTCGTGCCGCGTCGGACAACGATAGCCTCAGCAGCGCAGAGTATCTCGGTTACAAAGCTCTGCGTCATGTCCAGCTCGACGATCAGTTTTTGGGCCTCCGAGCGGAGGAGCCACTATTTGTAGCTGCGCTCCTCCATGGATCATTTGGTGATTTGCCCCGACCAGGTGACGACAAAACTGGGCTTTGTCCACGATCCCGCGCCGAAACTTAAGCTTGCAAGGCAGGTGAGCGGTGGCCTCCATTATCACCACCCTCGATGTCGACGCTGTTCGCCACTGACTGGGGCGAGCCCCTTGTTCTTCCGGTCGAATACCACCTCGTCGCCTGGCCGGGGGGGCTTGCTATGTCCCATTCGCGGTCCACCTTAGTCTGCTTGGTGTACCGCTAGATGAATGTGGAAAAAGGTGAAAATCACTGTCCTGCCAGTCTTTGGATTGTGAGATTCCTGTGACAGCTTCTTCGCCAGGGCATCCTACTCCTCTGGTGACAGCGTGGCAGTGGCTCGGCCTCGTCGGACCCGGAGGCGCTCTCTTGTTGCCGTACAGACATTAAAGCTCCAAGTTGGGAAAGTTCTGCTATGTTTCAGCAAATGTCTGCGGAATCAGATTGGCCGAGACGAAGATGAGAGATCCGAGGAGCTGGTGTGGCAGAAAGTATTCGCCATTGGTTGGACATGTCCAAATCCAGGAGTACTTGTACTTGAGCTTCTCGTAGTCGAATGACTGGCCACCCGGGCCTTCGACTCCGAAGCTCGGTAGATCCGATTTGAGGCGGCCAAGAATGCCCAGATCATCCGTGAGCGCCCAGTGTCCATCATCTTGTTAGAGTAGGAGTGACCCATGTGAGGATGCCCATGGACTGGTAACATTTCTTGATCTCGCTGGTGGCGCGCTTCCTCTGAATCCTCACCTTTGAGGGTAGCCTCGCGCACTTGGGCTTCTATCACGCCCATCTGAGTTGACATTAACGGCGCCATGGCTTCTTCTTGCGCGAATGTCGGGAATAGATCTACTACTCTGTCCGGAACCTCTGTCTCGATGACTGGGCGGGAATGCTCACATCTGTAAACAGTCTCCAGGACCCGTTTCAGGAGTAACTGTCGACGGGCTCAATCCGCTCGGCTGCAGCAACGCTGACAGCTCTCCTCCGCTTGGTGGGAGGGCGATGGCCGTACTTTTGCCAAGGGTCTAGCGCAGTGAGCATGGCCAACCTGTTGTCCATAGCCCAGTTGATGTCCTCTTCACTCCAGTCCTTGAACAGATTTTAGGTAGAAACCCGAGCGATCGCCCTCCGGTTCTGTGCAAGGACAGGTCGCTTGAAGCGAAAACGTTCTCCGGCACCTCTTTTTGCTGCTCCTCGATAATCTGAGCGCTGAACTCGAGCCGAGAGAAGACTTATGGGCGAACGGGTCGGACCCATAAAAGTGAGAGTTGAGATATCACTGGAAGCCTGGAGCCGTCCAGCTGGATCGTGAACTTGCCTCGAGCCTCGAAATAAAAAGATCAAGGCAAATGCGCGTAACCAATCGTCGGCGGTGAGCCCATCTTAATGCCTAGTCCGTTCTTGTTGTGCTGCGTGAAACGCGACCCTCCAAGCAAAGGTCGTGGAAAGCAAAAACGCTATACTCGCGCGTGTTTAAAACACCCACGCTTGATCCCATGGAAACATGAAATTAGAAATGGAAGTTAAAACCCATATTTACCTAAATGGTTGTAACTACTAGCAAAATTGGCCTATCTCAAAGATAGAGGCCTCTATAGGCGTAGATTTTTCGGGCGGCAGGTTTGAAAGCAGACCCTTTTTGTATCCTTGTGATATCGAAGCCTTGCCCTGTCAGACATTCGGTCCTGCAGTCCTATTGCGGTCTTCGCGTCTCCGGTATTCGGTGCAGAAGCTGTGTATTTTGACTGCGTTACTCGAATAAATTTGAAGGCTCAATCGTCTTTCAAAATTCGCGGGCATCGCCTTGGGCTTCCTGCCAAGTTCGGGATTGAGTGGGACCAACACGATGGCTAGCGCAATATGCACCAACATGGAAGCCGAGGCACCGGATACACCGAGGCTGCCAGACAGACGACCTGTGGCTTGTTTTCGTAAAATGTATCAGACCATTGATCCTGGGAAAGAGCAAATTGAAAGATCGGGCAAGATAGATATCATTACTAATAACGCTCGCTGCTGTTGAATGGGCATTCTCCCAATGCCACCTGACATTGGTGGTGCCCTAGGAGCCAATAACGATTAAAATACTGCAGCGTCATCCATCACATGCCCGTCGCATCCCATCGCCAGCCAACGCGATAGCGGAACGCGCCCAAGGCTTAGCCCATTCCAACACACTTTTTCACATTTCGACGCATCCCGAAGTAGCTCTTCTTCAATTCGAGGACACTCAGAGACCTATGCGAGCCCTTACTTGAGGCGCTCATCTGCCTCTCGAACAGCTGTCTACTTCATTTGTAAACCATGGCAGCCCCAAGTGATCCCGGGCTCCCCAACGGGGACGCAAAGCTCGAATTGAAGGAGGAGGACTTCCCCGGCCCCCCTCCGGCACCCGCGTCGCCCGCTGGTAGCCCGCCGGCGAGCACGACGGTAGCGGGCAGCCCAGGGCGCAGGGACGCCCCCGGGCCCTACGTCGACGACTCGTCTTCTGAGGGTCCCTGGAGTCGCCAGCCCAGTACCAGTAACAGCCGCCCGGCCAGGAAAAAGAGCCACCACCACCACTCCAGCCACCATCACTCCAACTACCACCGCAAGCGCTCGACCACCATGACAAAGCGCGGCGTCCGGGGCCGGGACTCCCCAGGGTCCGCTGTTAGTTTTGGCGACGACCTGGACGAGCAGTCGTCATCGGACGACGAGGATTCGGAGGAGGACGAGCGGCAGCGCGGCTGGAGGATCCGGCTGGCACCCTGGAACACGCCGCTGCACCGCCGGCTGCAGACGTCGGTGGTGCTCCTGCACTGCCTGGGCATGGGGCTCACCTTTTCGCTCTTTTGCTTCCTCTGCACCATCCCGCTGCTGTGGCCCGTCACCATAGTCTACCTGGTTTACATCCGCTTTTCCCAGGCCGGCACCGACGGCAAGACGAGCCGCCGCGTCGACGGCCTCCGCAGGTCGCGCTTCTGGGCCTACTTTGCAAACTACTTCCCCGCCAAGCTGCACAAAACGGCCGACCTGCCACCGACGCGCAAATACATCTTCGCCGTGCACCCGCACGGCATCATCTCCCACGGTGCCTGGGCCGCCTTCGCGACCGAGGCGCTCGGCTTCTCGGATAAGTTCCCGGGCATCACAAACAGCCTCCTCACGCTCAACGGCAACTTCAAGACGCCCTTCTACCGCGAGTACCTGCTCGCCATGGGCCTGCTGTCCGTGTCCAAGGAGTCCATCGTCAACGCCCTGACCAAGGGCGGCGTCGACGGCGAGGGGATGGGCAACGCCGTCTCCATCGTCGTCGGCGGCGCGCGCGAGGCGCTCGAGGGCCAGCCGCGCACCATGCGCCTCATTATCGAGCGCCGCGGCTTCTGCCGCATGGCCATCCGCACCGGCGCCGACCTGGTCCCGGTCCTCATGTTCGGCGAGAACGACCTGTACGCCCAGTGGGGGCCGCGCGACCACCCGCGCTTCCACCGCCTGCAGAAGAAGGCCCTGGCGCTCATGGGGTTCTCGGTGCCCGTGCTGCAGGGCAGGGGGGTGTTCAACTACGACTTTGGCATCCTCCCGCACCGCCGCCCGCTCAACGTCGTCGTCGGCGCCCCGATCAAGGTCCGCCAGGAGGGCCGCGGCGCCGGGCCCGACCTCGAGCGCGAGACCGAGGACCTGCACGGGCTCTATGTCAAGAACCTCGAGGAGCTGTACCACCGCTACAAGGACGTTTACTTCAAGAACCGCAAGGAGGAGCTCGTGTTCGTGGATCGGGAATGAGCCACTGGTAGAGGCTCCCCCTTGGCTATTTCCCCTTGTTCCCTTTGTACCAACATATCGTGGTTTATCCACTCTCCTTAATATCTATATTCTATTTCCTATCTTCTCGTACACCGTGGGGCGGTGATAAAAATCAGGTCACGGCTGGGTTCGTGAACGTCCTCAGAACAGGACTATAAAGTAAACCTGGATACAGGCCTGGCACGGTTATTTCGGGGCAATGGACGACACAGGTAGAGGCACGAATACGTACATAACCCTGGGCATTGCCAATGTACATACGGAAACAGACGTGAGTTCGACAAGATGCGTTGTAACGGGTGAATGACCCAGCGTAGGTCTAACATATCTTTTTGCCGCCACTAAGGGGAGGGCAGCACTAAAAAGGCCATTGACAGCTGCGCAGCCCGGACAACAAGGAGGCGGTGCGCTGCCAGCTGATAATAAGCAATATATAATACACTTGTTCAGCCCAGATTCACCCATGAACAAACAAATGTGCTAGCGAGTGCGAGAGAAAGGCAGAAGGACGATGACAGCAAGAGAACGCAGACGGCTGGCATAAAAAGTCAACACCTAGGAAAGGGGAAACCACGCGGCAGTAAAACAATAGAGATAGGACAGCGAAAGAAGGAAAAGAAAAATAACGAGTACAAAAACCTCCGAGGCCGCTTCTCTCTATCTTCCCAAGAATTCTTTTCCCCGCCTTCCTCTCCTCATGCAGATAGACAAGTATCCCGTGGTGAACGGGCCTGACGAAATAACAGTAGGATAAAATGGTAATGCTTCAAACGAGCGCAGATGAACCGGTAGAGATGCAGACAGATCGAGCCTGGCCCAGACGGGCAGGCATGGAACCTGGTCGGTTCCGCCTGTCTTGTCCAGTCCTAAAAGATGTGTGGTGTTCGTCAACACACGCAGCCACCACGATCTTTGCTTTTTTTTTGTTCTTTTTTCTCTTTTCTTTTTCTTCTTCTTCCGTTTTCTTCAGTGTTCCTTTTTTTTTTTTCTTTTTTTTTTTCTTTTCCTGTCATGCAGTAGCTTGATCCTGCGGATCACGCACCCCCTCGATTGTTTAACTAATGTCAGTAAAACCTTCCTATCCGTGGGGTCCCGTCACGCTTTTTCTTTTCCCCCTGTTACGTTTTAAGATATATGTCGGGATAGATAAGGTAGCGATGCGAATGATGGCATCGCTGCCGGTCGGTTCGTGGTGGAGAATTACATTAGAAACAGACAGCGAGAGCCAAGGAAAGAATCTGGTTCTCAAGGATGGGACGGCTTTCCCTCTTTTTGCTTGAGTTCCCGTCTCGAGTGTCTGGAATGGATCTGGTTTCCCGTGAACCAATACCTGAGTGGAGGCTCTCGCGGGCATGCCCATCTGGCGGGCGGATCTTGACCTGGGGCGTGCGCATGGCGGCGGAGCCTTATTCTTTGGGAAGCACTTCTGCTGCCACCTCCTGTGGCGACTGCGGTGGCTGTGGCTGTGCCGGCTGCAACTGCAGCTGTGTCGACTGCAGTTGTTGAGTGCCGTGCAGCTGTTGGGTGTCGGCGTCGCTGCGGCGACTGGTCATTGCCGTCTCGTTCCGCGAGGCCGTCAGCTGCTGACGGAGGAAGTTCACTTCTTCGCTGAGCTGCGTGATCTTATTATCCTGATACAGAGCCTGACTTTCCAGGGCCGACTTGGCGGCCTCGAGACCGGCCGTGCGTTCTAAAAGCTGCTTTATTGTCGCCTCCCACTTGGCGTCCACGGAGTGGATGTAGGCCCAGAGGCCGTCGTCGCCCGAGGCAAACAAGTTTGCCGAGCTGTCTCCACTGCCGCCGTTCTGGCTATGGCCAAGACCGCTGGATGCTCTCGAGTGCGCGCCCGCCGCGACCTGGTGGTTGACGCCACCAGATGGCGGAGCGGGCCCGGTAGCGGTGGATCCAGGGGCGCCTGCTTGTGTGAAGATTGTGCTGATGTGAGTGACTGTGTGCGGCATGTCTGTGCTGAGATAAAACGGCGTACCTTGAGCGCCAGGTTCTTGCCGCCGGCTGTATGCCTGGGCCATCTGCGCAGTGGTGCTGGGCGAGCGTTGGCTGCTCGAGTTGGCCTGCGCCGCCTCGTGGCCGAGCTGGGCGGCAAGGGCGCTTCCCGGGCTGAGCGCTTTGGGACTTTCGGTCATGGCTTCAAGATTGGCAGATGAGCTTTCCGAACTTGCCTCTGGAGCGCCTGGAGGGGTGGGGTCCGACGTTGAATAGTCTTGCGGGCTTCCGCCGCTACTCGGCGTAGGACCATATGTTGCCACAACTGCGCTGGCGGTCGTGGCGTCCGAGACAGGCGTAGGACTGGGAAAGACAAAGTAAAATTCAGATTCAGGTGAATACAAACCTCCAGTGGTTCCCGGTCTCGCGACAGTTGGCGGATACGCCCGTGCGTGGGCGCCGAAGCCGTCCGTAGCAGATGCGACGGCGTGTTGGGGTTTGACTCCGGCCGACAGGCTGAGCTGCCTCCGGTCATCTTCCGTCATGTCCGCCTCGCCCGTATCATACAGGACTCCCGACATGACGCTGTCATCGCCCTCGGGGACGGCTGACTCGTCGTATTCCTCGCCGCCGAAGCTGCCCATGCTGGCTCGCCGGCCGGCGCAGCCACCAGCTCCCTTGGCGTGGCGAGCCAGGGCGTCACCGCGCGCAAACTTGCGGTCGCATTTGGGGCAGATGTGCGGCTTCTCGCCAGTGTGTAGCTTGCTGTGCCGCTTCAGGTCGTGCAGGCGGCGGAAGCGCATCTGGCATGTGTCGCAGGCGTATGGCTTCTCCTGGCTGTGCGTCAGGAGATGGCTCTTGAGATTGTGGTGGCGAGTGAAGACCGTGTCGCAACAAGGGCACTTGTGCTTCTTGGACGAAGGCGAGCGCGGCACGGTATCAGGGTGCTGAGACGATGTCATCGGAAGGCTCATGCCGCGTTGCGGAGGTGCAGGCGCACCGATGGAGACGTTGGGCGGCAGGATGCCGGGATAAGAATAGGCCGTGTTTTTTTCTTGGGTCTGCGCGTCAGGCTGCGCGACAAAGCTGCCCTGGGGTTGGTCGTTCCGCTGGTCAATATCCATGGGAGCAGGGCTGTCGACGACCTGTGTCGCAGCGCCGTCCAATGACTGGCTCGTCGGCGCGGTATCCGTGCTCACTTCGGTCGGAGGCTCTGGCTTTGGAAGCGCCTGAGGCGGCGGCACAACAACCTCGGTGGTGGGTTTACTGTTGGCCAAACCAGGCGACGCCGGTGGGGCCGCCGCCGCCGCGTCGGGGGCATCCTGCGCGCGGCTCATGGCCATGGTGGCCGACATCAAGACGTCCAGCACCCTATGGCTCGGATTGTCGCTAATGCCGGCAGCCTGCCTGACCTCCTCGACTTTGCGGATGCGCTCCTCCTCGTCGGCGAGAGCGCCGGTCAGCGGCGCAGGGGAATGTCTTGATGCCAGACCGAGCCGCTGGACCTTGGACGGCGAGAGGTCGGGGTTAGCGGCAGCGGCGGCGGAAGCGGGGGAAGTCGGTGTGGCCTCGCGAGGCCTCTTGAGCGACCCTGGCCGTGGGGGGTCGGACGCGAACAGGTCGGCGGCGCTTATTGCGGCGGCAGCGGCGGCGGCGGCGGCGGACTGGGTCGCCGGAGGGGTCGCCAAGGGAGCTTCCGTCGCGACGGGGCCCTTTTCTGAAGCCATGACGGCAGCGCGGCGCCGTGACGCGATTGGAATTGGCCGCGGAAGCGAATGCAGAGCAGGCTATGGCGGACAGCAGCAGGCAACGGGCACTACAGTCAGGCTCCTTGGACCCGTCGCCGCGCGATTCGCATCGTTCGGCGACGGACAGACGGGGGTGTGGCTGAAGCCGTGGCGAGAGTCGTGACGGAACGGAGCCAGCGTGGAATGCGCTTGCCGATGGCGAGCACGCTCGACGGACGGGGTCGATGCAGCGGGGTTCACGGGGATGCGATGAAGCCAGCGACGGCCGGGCCTGTGCAATTTGCAGGATTTCAGAGTCTCTGCACCGTCCGGGGGTTCCGCGAGGTGCAGGGCTGGGTGTCTGCAGGGTCGAGTTGTGGATGAGGCAGCAGAGAGGCTGAGAATATCGAAGCAGGAACAGAGGGGGCTCCTAGACGAAAAAGCCTGCTGCGCCTCTGAAGCACGAGTGGGCCCGCCGACGGTGGGAATGGACAGACCCACTCTTTTGATGTGGCTGGGCTATACATAAGCCCGTCCTCCGCCCTCCCCGCCGCACCTCCAGCCGGAGGTACCTCCCTGATATTAGGTGGTGACGACAGCCCCAGGGGCGGGTGTTACAGTCTTTTGCCAGCTGAGAACCACCCATACTATGTGAATACGGGGCTGTAGCTGGTACATGTAATTGATGGATTGATAAACCACCCCGTGCAGAGTACCGAGGTACACATTTACACATGCAGATGCGCCGCCAGCAGCTGCGGTCAGTCGAGGTATCAACAGAACCGCCCTCGGAAAAAATGGCCAGGCAGCTCCCAGCCACCATTCTCCAGTGACGTCTGCTCATAACGCACCATACCCGACGCGTTACCGCGTTACCTGCCGGCGGGGCTGTGTCTCAAGCTGACCACAACAACTCGCGCCAGAGCAGCCAGTGTAACAGTAGGTTAGTCTATCGTATATCGAGTCGCCTGCTGAGCTCAGGGGGTGTCCTCGACGGTGCAACCAATCACCCGACACCAAACTCCCCGCTGCCGTTGGTGGTGCATGTGAGGGTGGAGCGACCGACTCTGTCTGACGGGAACTGTGATGGCCCCCATTTGATCCAATCTTATGGCGTCATCCCCTAACGCAGACGGAATTGGGACCGCTCGATCCGCCGCATCTGTCTGTTGGAGGGGTGTGTGTGGGAGCGGTCGTCCCGAGCAGCCTGGCGGACAATGCAGAGAGGCCTCTTTACTCGGTGCTTCGAATACCTTCTCTTTGTCGCAGCACTAACACGCGATCTCAATGGATGGGCATGCAAGCTGAGCCAACACCTTTGAGCACCTATCACGGCACAGAGATCGAGATCCAGATGCCTTACAGCCCTTACGACGACCCAAGCGTCAAGGGTAATTACACCGGTGGGTGTGATGCAGGTCTCCCGCCGAGGCAGTTCTTCCATGGAAGAGGTCGATACTCTAAGCAGGCAACCCTCCGTCTGTCTGCAGCCTCCATCCCAGATCAGTCGCCAGGAAGTTGAAGAGGTGTTTCTTTGGTGCTGCCAGATGTTTCCCATGCACGCTGCAGCTGGTTTGTTTTCGATATTTCCTGCCGTGTCGGAGGAAACTTTGTGTGGCCGCCGGCCCGTCTGCTTAATTAGGATCTCCCCATCGCTTGTGCGCCACAGCTATGGCAACGAGTTTGGCGGCGTCGAAGGGTCTTGCTCGGTCTCCGATTGCCATGGTGGCTTATGCATGCCTTGTAAGCTGGATGGTTGGTTTTGGGTTGAATTCATCGCTGAGCTTTGCAGGCTGTTCAACATTGACTTTCCGGGCCCGGCATTAACCTGGCAGTCAGGGCACCCGGTGAAAGGAGGAGGGGAAATGAAATATTCTGTAGATGCCTCCGGTTTCGTAAGCCATTCTGATAAACCCGGCCGCAATGCTACCTGCAGTCGAACCCTTGCGAGATGATTTGCCGGCCACCTGGCGCAGGCACCTGCCTCGCTCTCTCTCGCACCGACTCTGCCAAAGTTCGAATGCCATCGCCAACGCTGCCAGCCATGCAGCCCTAGGAAGGGGGAGTTGGCGCCGAGACCAAATGGGGTGGCCGCAAACAGCACCAAGCATACAGCCACACCACACCGTAAATAGCATGGGGAAGAGGATCTTCATCGGCGGCAGTCAGACCAGGAACGATCACGCCCAGAAGCCGTCGAAAGGGTTGGATCCACACCCAAAAAGGGGGTTTTTACGCTAGGGAAACAAAAGAGCATTGATTGAATTGCGTGCAACAGAGAAGGCACGTTCATCTAGTCCACCACCAGAATAAAGGCA
The DNA here is from genome assembly GCA_000733355.1 of Falciphora oryzae. Taxonomy (NCBI): domain Eukaryota; kingdom Fungi; phylum Ascomycota; class Sordariomycetes; order Magnaporthales; family Magnaporthaceae; genus Falciphora; species Falciphora oryzae. The sequence continues at coordinate 1,365,252 of JNVV01000006.1, forward strand.
GAAAGAGCACTGAAAGGGCTAGACTATCTTCAGTGGTGAAAGGCCACGGGCCACATAAGACTGGAACGAAAAGGAGCAGAGCACGATGCCGCCGTTCACGATCGACGTCCTCCATCTTGCATGCCAGTCTCGACTTGCGCGAACGAATCGCCAGTTCACTCCTTGAAAGCACCTGAAAGCACAACACGACCCTCGTCCGGCCAAGATGCATCATCCGTCCTGGCTTTTACGTCGTAATTAACCTCATCAATCCATATCCACAAACAGTGCGTCGTAGGCTCACCTCATTTCATTTGGTTGGATAGCAGGCAAGAGCTCCTGGTCTGGAGACCCCTGTCAGGCGCCTACCCTGCCCAGCCAGGGCGCAATTTCGCTAATTGAAAGCAGGTTCTCATAGTGGCCAGCGCGCCGCTCTAGCTTGATCAAAACTCCCTTCCCGACCGCCGTCCCCAAATCCACTCTTGGACCTCTTCACCACGCTGCTCACCCAACAGAGGTTTCCCTCTATCACGCTCTTTTGAGACCGCGGACAGGCCAACCAACTATTACGCTCTTTTCTCTACCAGTCTCGACGCTCGTTTTCACTCTTCGTTGTAGGGAAAGGGCGTCAACTCACCTATTCGAAGGTAAGCGCCGCCGCCGCAACAGGTTTGCCCCGATTCCATGCCCATGCTCCTCCTGCCTGTGTGTTGTTGTGGTGGTGCGGTCTCGGTGTGCTGGGTCCCTTTGTCCGTCTTCGCACACCGCTAACGCTAGGGGTTGTCTCGCAAGCTCTTCGTGACCAGAACCCGCCAGTCGACCTAACACAGTAGCCTTATCGACTCGTCCGAACTTGGATCATCTCGAACCAGAATCCCTTATTCACCCCACCGTCGCAATGAAGGGGATCACGCAGTTCGCCCTCGCGGCTTCTCTGGTCGCGGGAACGCAGGCTTCGCACCAGCACCACCGCCACCACCACGCTAGGCGCCTGGTCGAGAAGCGCACCCCCGAGGTCATCACCACCTACGTCCCGGGCCCCGTCGTGGCTGTGTACGAGCTCAACGGTGAGGTTGTCGAGCCGGAGAAGGCTAAGGCTGGTATTGCCGACGGTCTTTACTCGGTTGTCGGCGAGACCACCCCGACCTTCACCCCGCCGCCGCCGCCTCCCCCTCCGACCACCACGGCAAAGCCCACCACCTCGTCTACCTCGCAGGCAGCGCAGTTCTTCGAGCAAAAGGCCTCGCCGTCTCCCGAGCCCAAGTCGAGCGCCCCGGTCCAGGCTTCGTCGAGTCCCAGCGTTGGCTCCGGTTCCGGCGCCACCGGCCTCGACGCCGACTTCCCCAGCGGCGAGATTGACTGCAAATCCCTCCCGACCCAGTACGGTGCCCAGCCCGTCCCTTGGCTCGGCCTGGACGGCTGGCTCAGCTTCCAGCAGCCCGACGACAACAAGTGGATCCCGGGTGTTCTGATCAACACCATTCACCAGCCCATCTCAGGTGGCTGCCCCAAGAACTCCTTCTGCGCGTACGCCTGCCCCAACGGCTACCAGAAGACGCAGTGGCCCGAGTCGTCGCAGGGATCCACCGGCCAGTCGGTTGGTGGTCTGTGGTGTAACCCCAAGGGCAAGCTGGAGCTCACCCGTCCTGACCACCCCAAGCTCTGCGAGAAGGGTGCCGGCGGTGTCTTTGTGGAGAACAAGCTCGGGGATGTGTCCAACATCTGCCAGACCAACTACCCTGGTGACGAGAAGATGTCGATTGCCACTGAGACCAAGCCGGGCGGCAAGTACGAGCTCCTGAACCCAGACGCCAAGACGTCGTACTGGTGGAAGGGCTCCCCCACCAGCGCCCAGTACTACCTCAACAACGCGGGCGTCGACGTCGAGAATGCCTGCACCTGGAAGAGCTCCAAGTACCCCGACTCTGCCGGAAACTGGTCTCCCGCCAACCTTGGCGTCGGCAAGGACATCCACGGCATCACCTACATCTCCATCTTCTGGAACCAGCCGACCAGCAACGCCAAGCTCAACTACAACGTTGAGATCACGGGAGACGTCACCGCCCCCTGTGCTCTGAAGAACGGCCAATTCACCGGCGGCGGCAACGGATGCACTGTAAGTACCGAGTTTAGGGAGTCTGTCTGACAGCGAAGGACAACGAATACTGACCAAGGATTTTACACACAGACTGCCATCAGCAAGCCCGGCGGTATTGCCACCATTGTCCTCAGCAACTAAGCCCCTCTCACAAGGCCGGCCTGACCGTTTTGTGCTGTCTGGATGTTTTACTCCTTAGTTTCTTGGTATATCTCGGTGGCATTAGTTGCTTCATCCGCTCTCCGTTGATTGAAAACTGTCCTCGGCATACACTCGCGGCTCACCGAGGCGGGGGAGCGGCTCCTTTCCTAAGTTTTATTATAATTAGCTGTGCATACTCTGTATCCTGCATTGGTGATGTCATGGGTTGTATGAGAGCTGAGGTTGATGGAACGGGTGGGACGTGCTCCTTGAACGTCTCGGATTGTCGCACCGGGCCCCTCCCCCGACCCGAGCGCCTGGATTTGTCCGCTTCCGAGGTCTTGAGGAAGTCGACTGGGTAGACGAGGGACGAATACTCACTCGCGTCGTCTAAATCTCCACTCTAGGCCCGGGGTCTCTTTTGTAGGGTCGTCAAGATGCATATTTACCTAGTTGCTAATTGTCATTTGCTCGTCTAAAGTATACTTGCCAGAGGAGGGTGCAGGACAGGTTGGGAGTTGTCGAGACGGGAGTCAGCCTTGGGAGAAGAGGATGCAGCTCAGTCACTTCTTATGTGTGGCAGCACGTGCCTCTACCTCACTTCAACTACATTCATGTATCTGCCTGTATAGTCACTACCAGCCTATCACCCAACTGCTTTATCCCATGACGAGCCGTGACTGGCGTGTTTCTCGGCAAAATGCATGCAATGCTCTAATTGGCCTGGCTGTCTGTGAATGATGCTTTGACGGCGGGGCGTAGAGTCTCGTTCCGTGTGTTTGGGCGAACTCTAGTGTGGCTGAGGCTTCGATTTGGACACCTGTCGCGGTGGCAAGCCTCTCAGCGTGCCAGGGGCTGGGTGCGCGGGCGGGCTGAGGACAGTGCGCAGGACTCGAGCGTGTCGGCCCCAGCACAGGCTCCATCCACTTGCAGCGCAGCTCCTCAGCTCCTGAGCCGCGCGTTGCTGCTATCAAACGCCATCCAGGTCGCAGCCCGTAAGCCCTGAGACGGCTGGAACCCGACAACAGCATCTTCGCTTCCTTTCACATTTCCCTCCTCCCCTGTTATTTTCACCCACTTTGCGCAACCATTTCCGCGCTACGCCTAGAATCGACCACCCCACCTTTATCCCCTCTGTGCGCCGTCTGCTATCCCGCCCAGTCGCGGTCGCCTGCTTCATGAGCTTCCTCACATCACAGCCGCAGCAACCATGAGGAGGGTATGGGGAGCACTGCAGGCTGTGGCCTTGCTGGCGGCGCTCTTGACGAGGCCTCTACTAGCAGCAGCAGCCGACGGCCCGACATTCCACAAGACGACGCTCGAGCACCCCCCATTCAACCTGAACTATTTCGAGGACTCGGACGTGGTCTTGTTCCAGGATGAGCGGAACGGCACCGTCTTCCGCAGCGAGGATGCCGGCTCGACGTGGCACCTGGTCGAGGACATCGAGCCCCGCAGGGCCGTCCAGCTCGTCATGCACGCATACGACCCCCAGCGAGCCTTCGTGCTGACCGACGGCATCCACCACTACAAGACGACAGACCGCGGCAAGTCGTGGCAGTCGTTCCTGACCGATACCGAGATGAGCATCTACCGCTCCGAGGTGCTCAACTTCCATGCCGGCGACCCGGACCGCATCATTTTCAACGGCATGGACTGCCGGAAGACGCTCTTCTGCGAGGAGGTCGCCATGTACACCCTCGACGGCTTCCGCTCCGACGCCAAGTTCCTGCGCGGCTCCACCAGGGGCTGCTGGTGGGCAAAGTCCTCCAAGCTCTTCGCGACCGGCGACGACGAGATCGACAAGCAGCGCGCCCTCTGCATCGTCGCCGACGAGTTCTCCACGTACAAGCAGGACCAGCGCCTCCTGATCTCGGACAACTACTTCAGCGCCACCAAGGCCGACGGCGTCATCCAGGAGTTCGAGCCCAACCTGGACACGAACCGGCCCGTCCAGGGCATCGTCAACGTCGCCGCCGTCAAGAAATTTCTCCTCGTGGCCGCCAACTCCAGGAACACGGACGAGATGGCGTTGTTCGTCACGGACGACACCAAGAAATGGCACAGGGCCGTCTTTCCCACCGACCACAAGCTCAACCAGGAGGCATACACAGTGCTCGAAAGCACAAACTACAGCATTCAGATCGACGTCATGACGACGCACCGCTCGAACCCCATGGGCGTCCTGCTCACCAGCAACTCCAACGGCACCTACTTCACTCGCAACATCGAGCACACGAACCGCAACCACCACGGCCACGTCGACTTCGAGAAGATTTCGGGCATCCAGGGCATTTTCCTGGTCAACAAGGTCGCCAATGCGGACGAGGTCGCAAAGGACCGCAGTGCGAAGAAGAAGATCGTGTCCGAGATCACGTTTGACGACGGCAGGACCTTCGAGTCGGTCACGGCTGACAAGGAGAAGCTCCACCTGCACTCGGTCACGGACCTCGACAACGTCGGCCGCGTCTTCTCCAGCCCTGCTCCGGGCTTGGTCATGGGCAACGGCAACACGGGCGACTACCTGGGAAAACTCGAGGACTCGAGCCTGTTCATCTCGGATAGCGCCGGCGTGTCCTGGATCAAGGGCCCCAAGGGTCCCCACAAGTACGAGTTTGGGGATCAAGGTTCCGTCCTGGTGGCTGTCAGAGACGGCGAAAATATCGACGAGATCACCTACTCGCTCAACCACGGCAAGGACTGGAAGACGGCCAAGCTTCCCGACGGCCTCAAGATCAAGCCGGGCATCCTGACCACAACCCAGGACTCTACGAGCCTCAAGTTCATCCTTATCGGAGAGGAGAGCTCGCGCAAGTACCACATCATCGCCATCGACTTTGACGGCCTGCACGAGACAACCTGCAAGGACGGCGACATGGAGGAGTGGTTCGCCAGGGTTGACGACAAGGGCAAGCCAACCTGCATCATGGGCCACACGCAAAAGTACCGCCGCCGGAAGAAGGACGCCGAGTGTTTCATCAAGCAGGAGTTCAAGGATCCTGTCGCCGAGATGGCCCAGTGCGACTGTGCTGATCAGGACTTCGAATGCGACTACAACTTTAAGCGCGACGGCGACAAGTGCGTGGCCGCCGGGCCGGTGGCCGCGCCCAAGGACGCATGCAAGAACGCCAAGCCGGATGATGTGTTCAAGGGGTCGTCGGGCTGGCGCAAGATTCCCGGCGACGACTGCAAGAGGGTGGACGGGAAGCAAAAGGACGAGCAGGTCGAACACGAGTGCAAAGAGTCGACGGCGCCGCCTGTGTCGAAGCCGAGCGGTAAGATCAAGCCCACCAAGATCGACTTCGAGGGAGAATTCACTTCGTTCGAGAAGTACTACCTGGAGAAGGGCGACGATAGCCAGGATGCGGACGAGACCGTCGTCGCCAGGCCAATCAACATGGAGACCCAAAAGGGTGGTCCAGTCTTCCTAACCAGCGACCACGGCAAGACTTGGAAGCAGCCTGTGGCGCTCAAGGGCGAGGGTTTCTGGAGCATCTTGAGGCACCACTACTTCAAGGAGATGGCTTTTTTCATCAAGGAGTCGGGTGAGGTGACGTACACGGTCGACCGCGGTCTTCACTTCCACGAGTTCAAGGCGCCGAACCCCGTCGACACTAAGCTGAATACCTCTCCGCTAGTATTCCACCCGGACAGGAAGGACTGGCTGATCTGGCTCGGTAAGAAGTGCGAGACGAAGACCAAGGAGTGCTATATAGAGGCTTCTCTGTCAGAAGACCGAGGCGACAACTGGAAATCGATCAAGCGCTACGTGCAGAGGTGCGAGTTCACGGGCGCGAGCCAGTACCGCTGGCGCGACGACCGCCAGATCCTGTGCCTGGTCAAGTCGCGCGAGGGCTCCGAGGCCGGCATCCCGCTCGACCTCGTGTGGAGCGACGACTTCTTCAAAGGAGACAAGGTGGCGCAGAAGAACGTGAAGGACTTTGCGACCATGGCCGAGTTCATCGTGGTGGCGGCCGAAGTCAAGCTAGACAAGGAGAAGGACAAGACGACGCTGCAGGCGTTCGCGAGCCTCGACGGCAAGACGTACGCGGCGACCAAGTTCCCGTACAACTTTGAGCAGACGCACCAGAGCGCCGTGACGGTGCTAGACAGCTCGACGCACGCCGTCAATATGTTCGTGCCCACCGTGTCCAAGTCGAACCACAAGTACGGCACCATCATCAAGAGTAACTCCAACGGCACCGAGTACGTTGTGAGCATTTCGGGCGTCAACTGCGACGAGCACTACTACGTCGACTTTGAGAAAATGCTCGGTCTTGAGGGAGTCGCGCTTGTCAATGTGGTGACCAACCTCGACAAGGTGGACGAGCCCAAAAAGAAGCAGACTAAGATCACGCACAACGACGGCGCCATGTGGCGCTTCCTGCCACCGCCCCAAAAGGACGCCGAGGGCAAGGGATTCGCCTGCCGGAGCGACAAGGGTGACGAAAGCTGCGCGCTGCACATCCACGGCTACACGGAGCGCCAGGACCGACGCAAGACGTACTCCTCGGCGGGTGCGGTCGGCCTCATGTTCGGCATCGGCAACGTCGGTTCGTCACTGGGCGACATCAAGAATGCGGACACTTTTATGACGACAGACGCCGGCATCTCGTGGACCAATGTCAAGAAGGGCGCCTGGTCGTGGGCGTTTGGAGACCAGGGCTCCATCGTCGTGCTCGTTCCCAGGAGAAAGACCAAGATGGTGTCGTACACGACGGACGAAGGCAAGACGTGGGCTGACTACGAGTTTGCGGAGGAGGACGTGGACGTCCAGGACATCTCGACAGTCAGCTCGGGCGGCTCCAGGAACTTCCTCCTGTGGTGCAAGAAGGGCAAGGCGTCCGTCTTCACGGTCAACCTCGACTTCACTGGCCTCAGCAGCGAGGTCTGCAAGTACAATGAGGCGGACGACAGCAAGAGCGACTACTACCTCTGGCAAGCCAGGCACCCGCTGCAGAAGGACGACTGCCTCTTTGGCCACAAGTCGTCGTACCTCCGCAAGAAGACGGACCGGTCCTGCTACAACGGGAACAAGATCCAGCAGCTGCGCAAGATAGAGATCTGCGAGTGCACGCGCGAGGATTTCGAATGGTGAGTACTTGGCCACATCCCAGGCCGCCTCATCTATAGGGGCGTCCAATTTTTGCTAACCTGGTCTGACACATGTGCAGTGACTTCAACTACCAGCGCGGAAAGGAAGGTGGCTGCGAGCTGGTGCCTGGCTTCCAGCCAATGACACAAGAAGCGTGGTGCTCCAAGTACCCGAACGAGTTCCAATGGTGGGAACCGTCGGGCTACAGGCGCATCCCTCTGAGTACGTGTACAGGCGGCAGGGATCTGGAGAACAGCACCAGGTCGCACTCGTGCCCGGGACACGAGAAGGAATACGAGCAGCGGCACTCGGGACCCGGTGGCTTCGTCATCTTCCTCATCATATTGCTTTCGTTCGGCGGCGCGGGGGCGGTCGGCTGGTGGGTGTACCGGCGGTGGGAAGCCGGGGGCAGCTTCGGGCAGATCCGGCTGGGCGAGCACCCGTCGGACGGCGGTCTGCTGGACGCGGACAGCCCCTGGATCCGGTACCCGGTGGTGGCCGTGTCGGCGACAGTGGCTCTCGTCGGGGCGCTACCGATGCTGGCGTCGGCCCTGTGGCGGACGGCAACAAAGGCTGCCGAGCGCTGGGGCTTCTCAGGCGGTGCGGGCAGGGGCGCGTACGGAGCCCTGGGCCTAGGAGGTGGAAGCCGCGGGCCCAGGAGGTTCACGACACGGGACAGCTTCGCGCGGGGCACGGGTGATTACGCCGGCCTTGACGAGGACGAGGGCGAGCTCCTTGGGGAAGATAGCGACGAGGAGATATGAGACCAGCCGGGCGTGTGCCTGCCTGTCTGCCTGGAGCTGGGGATCTATAGAGCGAATTTACGGTGCCTTCTGCGTGCCGGCAATCCAAACACGAGAAGGCAAGAAAAATAGCGTGGGCTTGTTTAGGTTATGCGCGGAGGCGGGCGGCTGCCAGCCATGACTTTTCATCTTGTTCCTTGTTGCCATCTCCTTTCCTCACTCTGATTTGGGAGGGTTTCTTTTCCCCTCTCTTTTTTTTTTTTGAATCCTGTATTTTCTTTTTTTTTTTTTTTCTCTTCTTCTCTTTTTTCACTGGGATTTCTTGGAGACGGCGGCGGACACTATAAAAACGATCACGATCTTCTACCATCTCATCTAGTTCACTCACTTGTACAACCATAGCGAATCAAGGCGAATCTTTTCAAACTACCTACCTCTTGTGCTAACCACGGGGCCCCAAGTGATGCCAAGATGACCAACCCCTCTCTGCGTCCATGATCTTCTGAGGTGTTTGGACGAGCCAGACGGACAGGAAGAGTTGCCCCGCGACGCGACGTTGGCCTACCATTGACAAAGCGGAAGCACAGACTGCCGGCTAGGATTCCATGGTTGAGAGGTTTTTTTCTTGGTCTTGATCTTGCAAGATCAACAGGCTCTCAGTTTTTCCGTGTTGGTACACATGTCTTGGAAGCAACCTGCCTATTAGAAAGGGGCCAAGACGCGCCGTGTCATTGTACCAAACCTACTCTCGCCTGGGCGGCATCCACCTTCCCCATTTCTCGACCGATTGGCTGGCCTGGACAGATGGCTGGGCTCTGGCTGCCAGTAAGTGGGTTAACATTACCCACATTTTCCTTCCTTTCTCCCCCGCTGGAGAGAGCCAGCCGGAGCTGCAGCGCTGACAAGCGCCCGCTCCCTGCCCACCGGTGCCGCCGATGCAACCTCGCCCACCTGTCGGAACCAGCTCTGCGGTTTGTGTGTGTGTGTGTGCAAGTATGGCTCCGCGGCTCTTTTGTTTCCATTCTGGCTCTTACGCGCCGCCCGGCCCAGGGAAAAGCCAACGGGCGGCGCGTGCCATCCAGGCGAGGTGGCAGCGGAAGCGCCGAGCGGGTGTGATGAGGGTGTATGCGCATAAAGATAGCTGGGCTGATATGAATGCTGGGCATGTTTCCTGCCAACAAAGACCCGCCTCGAGTTTGGTACACTCACTCCCTTCCCCATGGGCGTCCGCGGCCCTTTTTTTTTTTTTTTTTTCGGCGGGACCTCCCTCTCCTTGCCTCTTTTGGAGACGAAAACGGAAGTTCATACGTATACCTACCACCCCAGGTATGCAGTGCAGCGTCGTCCGTGCTGCACGTTGGCACCTTTGCGGTGTGTCTCAGCCGCGCGCACATAGCAAAAAAAAAAAAAAAAACACCTCCCTCCGTGCCTCTGCGTCGGAGACGGCGGCGCTGTGCTGCGACTCTGGAACAAGAAAAGAAACGCTGCTTGCAGCCATGACAGCGGAAAAACCGCCGCTTGCCCCTGAGCAGCTGCATATACGCATGCATACATCGTGCATGTGTGGATGGGGCCGCTAGGTCTATACCGGATAGCAGTGCAGTGTGCAGCGCAGCGCTGGAATGGAGGCCCGACCGTGTCGCTGCACGTGTCGTGTTCCTCGCTTTTGTCACGAGCGTTGTTGTGGGTATCATTGGAGGAGGTTGGTTATGGTGGCTGTCCGTCCAACCTGTTCCCCAGTCATACGTCCAACGGGGGTTATTTCAATGGACTGAATTACGGATTCTGAAAGATGGAGGTCATCAACAAAGGCAAGGCCTGCGAGAGAAGAAACATGAGGAAAACAAAAAAGAAATTCCGTTGATCGCTGCTCGGCTCCAACCCAAGCGAGATTTCCCGCCAGGACCCAGGCCGATCGCCGCATCATCATCAGGAGCAATAAAGTCGAAACAGAAAAACACCAAATAACCTCATCCCGCACCGCTAATCCTTCCCTGATAGGTAGTTAGGTAGGTAGGCAGTGCGTGTGAGCGCTTCTTTGTTTCGACTGCCCCATGTTTATTCCTTCTGCTAAGCGAGCGAGTTCGCTTCTACGGTACGCTTCGCTCGAACCAAAAAAAAAAAAAAAAAAAAAAAAAACTGCTCGCGACGGTAGCCCGGGTCCGTTGGTCATTGGTGGACCCAGGGCCTCTTCAACCCTGGGATCGCCGCCGCGATTTCCAGTTCGTCGGCTCACTTGGTCTGGGGCGGGACAGCCTATCTGAATCCTGCCGATATTCGCCTAGGTCACGCCAGACAGAAAACCTTTCAGGCCAAGGAGCCGCGGGGGAGGCTGTTTTTCTGGATTAGTAGGACCAGCCGTGCAGCCGAGCCATCCTCCATCGCCTGTCCCTCCTCCGTCCCAACCAGCCCATGGCAACCCGCCCAACACCCGTTTTCTGTCATTACGAAATCCATTCTTTGATGTCCTCTGGCGAGGCGAGCTGAACCCAGCCAAGGCCGGCCCTTCAACCCGTCTCCCCACACGCCCTGCTGCTGCCCTGGTGGTCCACCCGTCCGCTGCTCATCAGCACCCTTGCTGGATTCAGGGACACAAGGCACCCTGGGGGATTCCCTCCCCTCCGCCCTTGCATCCCCCATCCGCTCGGGCCGCCTTGGCACTGTGGCCCCCGCACGCCACGACACGGGCCTCCGTCCATCACCTCGATAGCCTTTATGTATCCCTTGTGTATTCACTTTTTGCGTTTCGTCTCCTTCGCCTCGGCGCCGTCGTGCATGCATCACCCCCTTGCTCTGGTGCTGTGGACGGACCTCGGCTGAACGAAAATGAGAAACCACACACATCCCGAGATCGTGTTAGCGGGATGCAGCATTTTGCTGGGCACAGGGAGTGCATGTAGCTGGGTATGCACGTATGCAGGGGAGGGCCGACGTCGTCGGGTTGCGCGGCCCATCCCATCTCGGATCGGGATGCCAGCCATCCTGACAGCATGCACGTGTCCGTTGATTCATACACCTTCTTTCCTGTTGTCCAAACTCACATCCCCGTTGAGTTCAGGCTCAGGGGCTGGCCGACAGGCTTTGCTTGGCTGGCACAAGACGCAGAACATGAGGTCCATATGGTTGGGCGAGAAGCATAGCTAGCAAGCAGGTCAGAGGTCACCAGCAAAATGCATGGAACAGGATGACGGACATTATATGTATTTAGATAGATAAAAGAACTTTCTTTGATGTGTCGTGAGGCAGCGGGTATTGCAAAAACAAAAGGGGAAGTCGTGCTATCGCTAATAATGAAGCAAGTCAAACAACAAAGAAGAAACCTAGTCCAAACTCCTCACGACCTCCTCACGCGGTTCCAGATCCGCTTCATAACATTTTGGTCCTGTGGAGGTCCCCAGTGATCGAGGCCACTGGGATTCCTGTCGATGCTGTCCTTCTCGCTGGGCAGAATTGGCGGGAACATATCGTCGCGTCCGCCTGTCGACTGTGACTTGCGCACGTAGTAAGCCCCATGCTGCTTCCAGCCGTAAATCTGATCCTCCGTCGCCCGCAGGTCTGGCCGCGTGAGCGTCATCTTCAGCGTCATCTCGCGCGAAGACCCCGGGGCTTGCGCATAGTCGTCGGGTGAGGGGACCCTCGGGAGCCGTGTCGGCCGAATCATGCTCTTGTCCGTGGTGGAGTGAGGCGTCCTGGGCGACTCGGGATCGGCGGCAGAAACCTGGTCGCTGTACGAGAGCTTGTCGTCGCTCTCGTTATCGTCATCGTCAAAATCGGCAAGGAACGTCTCGACTTTTCCGGGAGTGGCGGCACGAGATGGCGCACGCGATGACTGCTGCCTTGAGTGGCTCCTGGGCGGCGAGGTAGCGTCCTTGGCGGGGGCAGGTGGCGGGGCCAAAGGGTCGGTCGATGGGAAACCAAACTCGATTGCCTCGTCAAACTTTTGGGGGGATGCCAGATACACCCTTAGCTTCAGTCGAGCCTCTGGATCCTGGTAGTGTGCTGCAGCCGGGTCGATAGGCGGCAGGGTCTCCCGCGAGTCTGCAGCGGCATGCTTCGACGTGATCAGAGACAGGGTTCGCGATCGCCGGCGTGCGTGTGGCATAGAGTTGACTGGGGCCATGACGGGACTTTGAATCGGACTCGTCGGGGTGCTAGCATCCTTGGTCCCAGGCCGGCTCGAAGACACCGAGGACCGGCCGAATGGCATCTTGGTGATAGACATGTGCCTTCGGAAGGAAGGATGGCTGTCCTTGGTCGGCTGGGGCAGCGTTTCGCGGAGGTTGGCGTGGTAGTCGTTGAGGAACAGACGGAGGTCGAGATCCTCCTCGTCGTCCAGCCAGCGGAAGCTGTCGCAGATAGACTCTGCTCCCGCGGGCCGGGCATCTGCTTGCATGGCGGACATTGCCGCGTCAGGCAGTTCGCACCGCAACGACTCCATGCTCGACCGTTCGGGCGAGTAGATGCTGGTTCCGTAGTCTGAGGCGAACGTGGTGCTGGCTCGGCGGCGGACCCTGCCGATAGCCTCGTCGGCAGCGTCGAGAATAACACTTGCTCGCAAATTCCTAGCTAGGGCAACCTGCTCCTCACGAGTGAGCTGGTGTCGTTGAAGCCTGCCGGGGAGGGTGTCTGTCAAGGTAACCACGTCGGTATCGATTGTGTCGTTGGTCGTTGTCTGCAGCGAGAGACGCCTTCTCCGGCCGGTTGTTTGTTCGGCAACCCCTTTGTCCGGGCGGGGACTGGAGCGCTTCGAGGTCTCGCAGTAATGCTTGAAGATGCCATCAACCCCGCTGGAGGGTTGGGCAAAGCGAAGACGCTCGAGTGTGGAGAAGTACTAGAGGGCGAGACGTTCTGGTTTTAGCATTGGAACCATGGACCGCGAGCCGCAGCCAAGGGACGAACAAAAGATGCAGGAAACGGGGCGAGTGTGCAGACAGGGCCACACCAGTGCGTCAATCAACGGATGAGTGGGCATGCAGAAGCGCGCTATTGGGAGCTAACCCAGCAGCAGGCGAAGACCGACAGGGTTCCCTCTGGGCAGACCACCGTATGGCTGGCGAGGGCGTGGTGGTGAGGGGACGACGCGAGCCAGCCGGGGGCAGAGAGCCGGGGTGTTCAGGCGGCGCGGGACCTGCATGTACAGGCGCCGAAGCAGGCCCCAAGCGCAGCCGACCAGAGCCGTGGACTCGCACGCAGGATAGGGAAAGGCTGGGTCCGTTTTTGGGAGCGCCATTGGCACACATCCCGGTCCATCGCATGCGGGTCTTGTCGTCGTGGAGGCCCGCGCTCGAGGACCACAGGACAGAAAGCAGGATAGCGCCAAAGACCCGCCCACGAATCCCGCCAGGTGGCTCACTAGAAACCCGCTAGGCTGGACACGAGCAGCGAGCTACGCCGCTCCGATGTCCCGACGCTAGCTCCTAGCCGGGAGTGTCTGGCCCAAGGATCATATTTTTGCGTTTTAGGCCCGCGGGTGCTGGTGCGGGTGCGAGATGGGATAGCGCTGGGAGCCGTGGTGGAATGTGGTTGCCAGGGGCAAAGGGCAAAGATGGGCAGAGCGTGTGGTGGCGGGATTTCCTTGTTTGGATGTGATAGGAGGGAGCAGGGAGGGTGAGATTGGCAGAGAGGTGTGATGAAGGGAATCACTGCGCTGCAATGCACGACTGGCGCAGGCGTGACAGTGACAACGAATCATAGCCGCCGGCCCCAACAATGCCAATCCCACCCACCTCCCCCTCACGGTGACGAGCGTGCATGGCAAGCTCGTGACCACGACGAGGATGCGGCTAGGAACAGGCCGAGATGCCGGCGCAGACGAGACGACAAGCAAAACAGTCCCGGATCGTGCTAGACGCCGAAAATCAAGGTTTGCTTTGTTCTTGGTCCCGCGGTCTGTTCCCGGCGGCTCTGGGCCACGCCGCACTGCATCGCATCGCACCTCATCGCACCGTTTGCTTCACCAGGAGACGCGACCAGCTCAGACGTGCCCGCGGTGCACTTGCTTGGGCAGGAGCTGGGACTGGGGCTGGGAGCGGGGGATTCTGGATGCCGCCGCCGGTCGCGGTGCACCTCGTCTGTGTCTGCGCGCCTCCACGTTCCCAGTACACTCTAGTTCCAGCGTGGGCCGCAGCCTCAAGCGCGACGGGTGCGCCTTCCATGGCAGCGCAGATGCCCGAACAGCCAACCGCGAAGCTCCTGCAGCCAAGCCCCACTGGCGGACGGGTATGTGGGCAAGGCAATTGGTTTCGACGGGGAACCTATCAGAACAGAAATGGCAATCTCACCTTTCGCTGGATGGCAACGGGCAGCGCCTCGAACTCCTCCTTGGTCAGCGGCGGGGGCAGGCCGGACTCCAGGTCGCGCTGCTTTGTGGTGTCGGTGGTTGGCGGGGCGTCGCTGGCACGACCGTTTGAGATGCTGCTCACGAGGCTGCTGCTCGTGCTCTTCCTCTCGTAGCAGTCGGACTCCTGCGACTGCTGGAGCTGCTGCTGGGGGATCCGGCTCTCCTTGCCGTGTCGGCCGTGCGCCTTGAGAAACGGGCTCTTGGACCGGCCTTGCCTCGGTGACCTCCCACGCAGGTGGTGGCTGGCGTGTAGCGGCGAGTAGTCGTCCATGGCGCCCGAGCTAGCGCCGAGGCTGCCTTCGGGAGAGGCGGGTGCGAAAGAGGGCATCGCCCCGGTTGCGATTGACCTATTAGGTGGGGCTTTCGTTTGCGGGTTGGGTTTTTTGTCGTGTTCTTTTTCTCAAGAGATGTTATTCTTGTTTGGTTTTTCTTCCCTTCTAGTCGAGGAGCCGAGGCAGGTGGTCGTCGGTCGTTTGTGTGGGGTCGCGTGAGGCCGAGATCCAAAGGCTAGCGGCGGCGGTTTATCCAACTCGTCGGAATTAATGATTAAAAGCTGCAGTCTTCGAGTGACGTGCTGATGCTCGGTGGGTGGCGAGCGGCGGTAGGTATTAGGTATGCGGAACCTCTTCGAGTGCCCGTGGGAGTTGCAGCAAAAATCACCAGCTTGAGATCCCCGTTTCTCTGCTGGACGGACTGGACTGGCAGTAGGCTGGCGCTGTTGCTGGTTTGTTGTCGTGGCGAAGGGGAACAAGACCAAGAACGAGAGGCAGTGAGCACAAGTCGGCTCACGGGGGTGGTAGAGGATGATATGGAAGACGGCACGCAGCCCGGGCCAAAGTACGGACAGGGTATGAGGCTAAGAGACGGGCAGGCTGGCATTCCAAGCAGCGGCGGGCTGCACAGCTTTTTTGGGACTCGGGATGAATGGAGGTAAGCTGCAGATGGGATGGAAATGGGCAGCTTCCGCTTCTGAAACCATGCCTGATTGCTGCCGGAGCCGCCATCCACCCACCCATGCCCAGGGCCTGCCACCCTGTCCCTGCCTGTTGCTTTCTCCCCATCCCTGCCCGCCATCGACAGGGGCCAGGCGTCGGCCTGTTGTGATGCAACTCCTTTTCCATCTCGCTACAGAAGTTTCCCCACAGATCGCTGAGTGCTTGCCAGAAGGCGACGAGGCATGAACGAACTGTCTACCCAAATCAGATGTCGTCAAGATTGCCTCGGCTGGGCCCCTTGGGCTCCATACCAAAATTAGCTGGGATCAATCTCTATGATTCTTGATCTATTGATAGGAGACGACATAGGCGCTGAAGCGGCACGTCAAGCAGGTCAGCAGCCACCGGGTGGGGGCAGCACACAAGTCAACAGACAACAACAGAACCCGCACGGTCAAGGCAGGCAGACAGAAGAGAGAAAAAAAAAAAAACAGTTCAGACGCCAGGGTTCCATCCAGATGGGGGTTATCTGCTTGCTTTGGCTTTCCCCGATTCATTCTCCAAGAGGACAATAGCCGGTCCGTGCCACCCACGCACCTCGAACGTTGTGGCTAGCCCGAACTCATCGAGGGTGCAGCGCTAGCACTGGGCACACTTTTTAGGCAGCGGATCAGCGAGGGCGCGGGGGTGAAGCGCGACGTGGTTGGCCAGCGAGCCGGTAAGCCCGCCCCCACTGGTCAGGGGCGCGCGGCGCAGGTACAGGAACGATAGGCAATTCCAGCCAACCAGAGCGGGCGAGGCCAGGCAGGGGCCTGCCGACTGATGTCTCCCTCGCTCGCTCGCTGTTGGCACAGCAGTACCTGGGCGACTGGGCGACTGGTTCGCTCGACGACAGCGAAGGGCGGCAGCCATAAGGACACGAGGAATGCGTACCCTCTCGTCTCTGGTAGCTCGCGCACGCGTGTCAATCTACCCCGATGTGGTGCGCCCAGCGTCCAGCCATCCAGCCATCCTTCCACCCATTCTTCACCGTATTCCATTCCACCTTCCATGCCTCCCGGAATGGAGGCGTACCGGGTCGCGGTGCCAGGAGCCGGGACTGGAGCATGCAGACCAATGGAGATGCCTTGGCTGGGCTCTGGGCGCGTACCGTCTTTCGTCCTCCAGCGGTCCCGCACGGGCATAGGGCTTTGCCAATACCGGGCCTATGGAAACACAACAAACAATAGCATAAACAACAACA
>JNVV01000006.1:1382088-1393712 GCA_000733355.1 Falciphora oryzae
ATACTATTGGGCGGCAGGGCTGCATCAGTGGTTGCGGTCACGGTTTACCCTACTTAGCACACTTTGCGTCTCCGCCAGCAACAAAAGATGCGATTTTTTGCCAAAGGCGGCGGACGGTCGCGAGCGCATGAGCGTGTCAAGCTCGAGTGCGTGAAGAACACCAAATGTGGGCTGGAAACCCATCGATGTGGGCATGGATTCACTGTCAACTGTTGACGAGCTGAGCTGCAAAGAAGAGGCTGGTGGTGGATCACGGTCAGCCAAGGCTGCACATGGTGACTCGAGCGCGCTGCAGCGGTGAACGCTGTTGTGCAAAGCCCGCACGCACGTGCTCCCGCCCAGCACCCGCGGCATCTCCAGATTCCCAAGGTCGAGATGCGCCCTCTATTGCTCCTACATAATGCTGCACATAACCGCAGATCCGGAGTGCGGGCTGCCTCACAATCCGCCCCCTCATTGTCCAAGTGTCAAAACGGCCGTGTCCAAAACGACGGCCATAAGATGACACGCCTCGAAAGGACCATGATCTGCTGCCTAAACCCTGACCCCGATGGCCCTGGGACCTGGTCCGCGCCGCCTTCTGGAGCCAGGGACGTTGGTTGAGCGCAATATGAACCCACCGCTCAAAAATACACCGTCATCCACAATCTCCACGGCTCACCAAGGCTCTCGGCTTCAGGGGTCGGGACGACAGGTTGCTTACGTATGAAGGCTGCGCTTCATACTCTATCGGTTCACATGGTGGACTCCATCTCTTTTCCATCCGTTCCCGCTAGGCCCCCAACCAGGACCCAAATTAGCGAACTGCTTCCTTCCCTCCGCGCCTAGAGCAAAGAAGGAAGAACTAGCTAGCGAGGCCCACGGGGCGAGAACGCGTGGGATCCAGCGGTCCCAAGGCTTTGCTTTTCATGCTGTGTGAGCAGCAGCAGAAAACCAGCGCCTGGCCAGGTGATTTAGAATACGTTGTCGGGGGCATGATGGTCAATCTAAAAAGGCCCGGGCAGGTTATGCATGCGTGGCAGCGGCCCGGCCAAAAGTCCAAGCAGGGACCACCTTGCTGCACTGCCACGGCGTCGGTCCCATCGGCAGTTGGGATGAACATGTCTTCTCTCTTGTGCAACAGTCCCCCGGCAGCCTGCTTGCTGCGGCAATGCGACGGGCGTGTCGGACCGCGCGGTCATGTAAATGCCCGATTGTCAACCTCCAGTCGTCGGCAGCAAGCTCCCTGGTGGTGGCTGATGTCCACATGCACGTGCACAAGGCAGTTGTGCCAGCCCGCCCCACCCGAGTCACAGCCGCGGGGCATTGAGCCCGCCTTTTTTCTCTCTTACACGGGCCTCATGACTCTATCGCAGCAAAGACGTCGCGGTACCACCTTTTAATCTCTTTCTAGAACCGTGTTGACAATGCGCTTGACTCGGCGGGTAGCCATGGCGAACGAGAAATGTCCGAAGACGAGAAGATGGGGAAGGTTAAAAACACGGACAAAGATGCAAAATAGGGAAAACCCAGAAGCTCGCTCGAGCCACAACCAACTCGAGTCTGTCTACTCGTTGCAGGGAGCACCCCCGATGATATCATGTCAGTGCGCGCAAAGCCCGGCCCGGGTGAAAAAGGCCCGCGTGGGCATGGATTGCTGCTCCGGATGGAAGAGAGAGGCTTCCGCTTGTCTTTGTTTGTCTTTTTTTCTGTTTCCGCATCCGACATGCCCAGCTAGGCAAATTACTACGCCGCCCACTAACATGTTTGGGACGACTATCCGGATGCATTTCATGCTACGGCCCGTCGTCGTCGTCGTCAGCGCTCGGGATTTGAGTCGCCTTCCCGGAAGCTCGGATGCGGTGGCGGAACGTTTGAAGGCACTGACGGATAATAGGTTATGATTATGGTTAGGGCTGTTGGGACAGCCGCACAGGAATCGTTGTTTTATGTGTTTCACCACAAGCCTGCGGCTTGTCCCGCCGGGATAGCTGTCAATGCCCTCCATTGCCCTCTATACCCAACACGTCCGGATTTAGACTGACCGCCGCCTGTTCAATTGGTGGGGATGCCCTGATTCGCTTACCAAGGCAACACCACGCGGAAAACACTGCGATACTGCAGCGCCCGCCCAATGAATCGTGCCGCGCCAATCAAATCTCACTGGGCCGCTCCAAAAGCTGAATCGTCTTATAGCGCTGACTCTTGAGAAATCCCGATTCATCAAAAATGGAGTCGTGGGGATATCAGCCGCCACACCAAGAGCAACCTTCCCCTCACTATGTGCTCCCTTTGCCCACCTGCCTCGCTGCCCCCGGCAACCCCAGATGGCTTCCCGAGCCGGACTTTCGTCTGCCCCCGATGCCACCGGCCCCGCGTCCGAGACGATCGTGTTTACCGCATGGAGCACTGCTTCCGTCCTGGGTGGATCTCGATGCGGAGGTGCTCACGGCCTCCGGGTGTGAGGGGTAGGAATTGTTTTTGATGCTATATTGATATAGAACTGCAATAACAACGGTTGTTCTTATTTGGATATCGGTAGTTTATCTTCCCCGTCATCGTCCCATGTGTGCTTTTGTTGTCGTAGGATATTGTCTATCGCTTAGTATCCCCCGGCCTCCATCAAGCCCTTGCTAGCCCCTGGACTACCCGTGACCCCATCGCCAGCCAGCATGAAGCCATCCGCAACGCTAGTCCGCCTCGGAGCGTGTCTCGGCGGGGCCGCAGCCCTCGCCGCCGCCGCCGCGCCGAGGACCATCCACCTCTGCGGCGACAGCACCATGGCGCGCAACGGCGGCGGCAGGAACACGCAGGGCTGGGGCGAGTTCCTGCGCCACAGCTTCAGCCCGGCCGCCTACGCCGTCAACAACGCCGCCGTCGCCGGCCGGAGCGCCCGGAGCTTCACGCGCGAGGGCCGCTTCGACGCCGTCGCGCGGCAGGTCAGGCCCGGCGACTGGGTCGTCATCGAGTTTGGCCATAACGATGGCGGCTCGCTGGCCAACGACAACGGTGCGCTAAAACATTTAGTGGCTAATCTATCTGTTATCTTCTGCTGACGTTTTGACTGACGGGCTTGGTATTTGTCTTCAGGAAGGAGTGCCTGTTTCGGCGCCGGTTCTGAAACGTGCCAGACGACATACAAGTCAGCTTTTGCCACCGATTTGCCATCGTGACCAACTGAACATCCAGCAAACAAGTGCTAACTGCAGCCACGACAGCGGCGTGGGGGAGACGGTCCAGACATACCCGACCTACCTAAAACGCGCCTCGTCCCTGATGCTCAAAGCCGGGGCCAAGGTCATTCTCTCGCCGCTCACGCCGAACAACCCCTGGGAGTCGGGGAATTTCGCCTGGGGACCAAGCCGGTTCGACTACTACGCCTGGTGAGTATAGTTTAAGCTAGCCAAGACCGTTATGCGATATACGCACAACCAAAACACTCTCCGTCAGGGGCGAGAAAATCATAAAAGCCAAATTATTATTGACAACACAAAAAAAAACAGGCTCGCCGCTTCGGAACTAGGGGGCCCCAACGCCGGCGTCTGGTTCGTGCCGCACGGCCACCTCGGCGCGCAGGCTATGCGGAACCTGGGCAGGCAGACGGTCAACGCCGGCTTCCCCAACGACCACACGCACACGTCTCCCTACATGGCCGACGTCATGGCCAAGAGCTTCGTGCTTGGCCTGCGCTGCGGCACCAGCCCGCTCGGCAGGGACGTCCTCAACTCGACAGAGTCGCTGACCAGGACCTTCCTCGGCCCGTGCATTGCCTTCAACTCGACCGTGCCTGTCAAGCTGTAGTGCATAGATGGGGCCGGACGGCAAGGCGGGCCGGTAGTGGTGGTGGGACGAAAACATCCGTGTGTCTGCTGCAAGCGCACAGAGACGGATGGGACGGGACGACGGGGAGACGGGAGGCAGGAAGCACAGACGGCAGCGGTGTTTTTTCTTTTTCTTTTTCTCTCCCCTAGCGCTTATGGTGCAGCATTTGTGGCTCCTCCAAGACTGCGTCTCCTTCGCACACTCTCTGGGCTTCTTGTTATTCGTCCTCATTGATTGTGAGGACGACCCAAGAAAAGCCTATCAGCGTCAGGGCTGCTAGATACGTTTCAGGAGACGCTCGAGGCACTTAGCGGCAGCCGCGATTTGGCACAGCAACCAGCGGATCACATCCTCTTGCCCTTGACACGAGGCACCTTGCTCGCGGAGAGGTGCCAGAAAAGGCTTCTCGACTTGTCCCCGGCCCATCAACTGGCGAACCAGAGCGTAGCACCGACCGTTGTCAGCACGAATGGGGAAAGGCTAGTTCCACCCAGGCACCCAGGTTGTCTTTTTCTCTGGTCTCAGCACAGGCAGCAGTGGCGCCAGGAGTTGGTTGAGCACATCCTTGACGTGGCAAGGGGTGGTGATCTCCCCGCGATGCGGCATAGTGATTGTCTCCCAGGGATCAGGCCCTGATCGACGCCGTGTCTTGTTTAGTTTCTCACCGGCTAGCTGAATCTGGTGCTGTTGTGACGGGCGGACACAGGGAGACCCTGAGGGGGTGATGACCAACAAGTTTGGCGCTTATGACAGCCAAACAGCCACCTTGGGGATGTCGATCCCAAGTGAACTTGAGCTTGTTGGGACTGGCGGAGCTCCCACCAGACGGGATGAGGCGTAAATAGATGGGCAGTGGTGCGACGGACCCATGGCGTTGTGTCAAACTGACGGAGTTTCCTGCGCAACGAGATGGCCTATCTGGGGTAGCCCGATAGCTACAATAACAAGCTAGGCCAGAACGGTGGCTACCCAGAAAGATTTGGAAAGATTTTGGCTCAATCCCTCCAGGTCTGGTTAGTGGTAGAAACCCTTGACAACCGCCACTCTAGGGTGACAATATGAGATCGCCGACCAAGATGCCTGCCCGCCCTGCGAGGGGGGAAAGGGGAAAGGGGAGAGGAGGGGGTGCTGACAGGCACGATCCCTAGACCCGGATTGGATCGTTTCACGAAGTGGAGAGAAATTCCGCCCACCGGGTCGGGTCGCGCCGGCTGTTGGTTGGCCGTGTCCCTCTCTCCGTCCTCTCGTGGCCTGGTTGGTGGAGTGGAGTGAATGGGATGGAACAGACAGGCGGCGGCTGTGCTTGTTGCACCCGCGGTGCCTAGGCGAGGGCTCCGGAAGCAGTCCCATCTCTTTGCAAGACTGACCGAGATGGTCCAGACACTGGACGTGCGCGAAGGATGCGGGCGGGGAGACGGGGAAAGATCACGCAAACGTGAAATGAGACCCCGAGACAAACACATCTTGTAGCTTGTGGTTACAAAGCACCGCAAGCCTTCTTGACTGGAAGAGACACAATGACCGTGTCGACCAACTGCCATGCCAGCAATCGGTTTCGCGCAAGTTTGGAACGTGCTTCTTCTTTGCTTTTTTTCTTTTTTTTCTCTTCCTTTCTTCGTTCGCCCATCATTATGAAGGCTCACTTTTTATGACGAACCCATTATTACCACCGTCCCTCTTGTTGCCTGTCGGTCTCAGCGCAAAAACGGCACCGTCGGGCCTCGTCACGGTAAGTCCTGGTGCTCCCGGACCAAGCGGCCGTGCTTCGCCGCGCCCCAGCAGCACCCAGCTGTCACCTGTGGCTCGTCGGGGGTTTTGAAGGGGCTCGGACGTCCATTTTCCAGAAGCCTGGTTCGGGTCGTGTCCCCGGCCACCCGGCGGACATGGCTGTTGCGTCGTGGCAGCGCTATTGGGAGCCACATGCACCGACGAGACTGGTGTGGTCGTGGCTGTATTGGTGGCTGCGTCCCGATTCGCCCCCTGCAAACCGGTCAACCGTGCGGCGTGGTCGGTGCCATTGTAATAACCCGAGTCGTTGTCGTCCTCGGGCTCATCATCCGAGGAAGATGACGACGAGGTGGCATTTTCCCAGTCTGCATCAGTGACGCTGCACTTTTGGAGCCGTGCGAGCAGGTCTGCACGCAGGACTTCGGCTTCGTCACATTGCTCGGAAGATGCTGGATGAACTTGCTTTGCTGGCGACGATGGAGATGTTGCTGTCGTTGGTGCCGATGATGCGGACGCAAGTGAAGAAGCACATGCTGTTGACGGAGGCGGTTGTCCGGGCACAGGCTGGTGGACATCGGCATGGGTGGTGTGCGACGACGAGGTAGCTTTGGCTGTCGGTCTCACCTCGTCATTATCACTGTCATGGTCGTCGTCCCAGACGGGAGCGGGGAAGGTGAAGCGCATTGGGCCGATTGGGTTGGTGACGGCGTGCCATTCGAGACCAGCGGCTCGAGGCAAAAGCTTGGTGGCGATGGCTTCGAGAAGGCAGGCCAGGTGAGCACGGCGAGGGGGAGGCAAAGCCACCACCATAGGATTGGCAGGATGGGATAGGTGGCTGAGAGGAAACCGGAGAGGAGCTGTGGCTGCCAAGGACGCAGCAGCACGCGGCAAGCACGCAGCAGGCAGCGCCGTCGGACGAGACGGGGCTGCGCAATTTCCTCTGCGGCCCTCGGATTCGCTGGAAATCGGTTGGCCGTGCCTTGTGCTCTCTGCGGCCGGTGCCGTCGACTGATTCAAGCTCTGATTCAAGCTCTGGGAGAGACCACCAATGACCGCCGACGAGAGTGCTCACTCTCGTCAGATACGGTCCTGGCGGTCCTGGGTCAGGGCTAAGGACGCGTCGCCCGGTTACGGCAGCCGCAACCGCCTCTTCTCAACGGGCACTCATTGGCCGGCCACATGCATGGGAATGGGAAATGCCAGCCTATGGGCTGCTGCGTGCCTGATAGCTGTCCTGGTATTCAGTCTATCAATCGCGCACCTACACCATCGTCGCCTGCAGGAAACCCTCTTGATTCCGTTTTGTTCAATCCCGTTAGTAAACGGCACCAGACCAGACTTTCCCTCCTTCTGTTTCCTGGGTATCCATTACACACGCACAGCGCCATCAGGAAGTTTGCCCGAGTCTTTCATGCTGATGACATTGCAGCTCAGCATGGACCATGTCTCGCAAAGGCCCTCCTGGAGAGAGCCTCACTGCTGATTCTTTTACCTCCAACAAACCAACCTTTTCCCCTTCTTTTGTGTGCGTGCATCAGGCCCAACCCTTGATTTAGAGAGATTGGCTTTGTAGAGACAAGCCTTGGGGCGGCCATGGTGTATGCACTGACATGCTCCCGCACGTCCAGAAAACGGGGCAGAAACAAGAGGGAGCTCGGTCGCACTGGCGGCGGCGCATCTTTGCATGCCAGCCTGCCCGGCGTCTGGGCCACCAACGGGGCCGCTATTGATGAGGGCGCAGCTCTTAGGAAAGAGGACTGCAAGGCGGATGGATGCACAGGTTAGAAACCCGAACCGGCAAGCAAGATAGGGAAAGGTAGATTCTAAATACCCCAAGAAGTCTTCGTTGACGGTTCCAATGGCCCACATGTTGGTTACTTCGCTCCTTGTACCCACGATCTTGACCCGGACGTGTGTCCCCGGCTCGACGCGGTAGTCCTCCTTATCGGTGAACTGCGGCGGGCTCGCATTGGGGTCGTACTTAACGTGGTGCGGGATCATCTACAGTCCTGCAGCGTCAGTAACCCAGTTTTGATGGCCAGGAGCAACCAAGAACCCCTCAGCCCGAGCATTCAACGTACGTGTTCCGAGACGAACAGTCGGAGCGGCCCAGCATTCGCAAAGAAGCCGTGGGGGTTGACCGAGTCCACGATTGCATCAACCTGGCGGGAGGCGGACAGGTTAGCAAAGCCGCCAACTGCTCACCCGGGTATTTCTCTCCTTTGTCTTCGTATCTCCTCCCCGTCAGAGTGGCTGGCAACATGGCACGCACGGTTTCTCCCTTGAATGGGCGCCAGACCACGGCACGGTAGCCAACGGTGAACTCAGCCAGGCCGTTTCCGGGCAGGATCTTGCCGGGTGAGATGTCGAACGTATCCATAATGGAAATGATATAGTAGTTCCCTTGACATGAGCCCTCGACGTCCTGCAGCAGTCTCGTCGTGACCAGCTCCTGCATGTTCTTGCCGAAGTATGACGGATGCAGCGTGACGCGCCGCTCGAGATTGTAGAGGAAGAACATGTTGCCGCCGGATGCGTCCGTGGTTCGAGACTCTCGGCGGCTTAGACGTCCGGTCCAAAGTACGGCTGCGCAGGTGTGCCGGTGCGGCGCGATGGCTCACGGCGCAAAGCCTACCGCGGGCAGGCCGGACCCGGGACGCGAAAACCAACGACGGCCGCTCTTAGTGGCGGTTCCGGCGATGCGCAAGTCGGTCGCGGGTAGTACGTCACCGCAGACGTCCGAGAGAGCGAGAGCACGGCCTTTACGATGGGCGCTTGGAGTGACTGGTGCCGCCACAGCCGTCGGGAGTCGCGCGCCGACGGAGCGCGAGCAAGCAAAGTGAGAGCAATCAGAGCTCCTCCGGAGAAGTAGCAACGGTTCCTGGGGACGGAACGACTTGAAGGAATGGCGGAGCACGTCGCGACGCAGCGAAGGAAAGCAAGAACCTGTTGGAATATTCTACTGGGCGGGCCTGGTGCGGGCACAAACGCGACGGTCGCCGGCGCGTCGAGGCTGAGGAGCAGGTCAAAGGGCGGCGGCGCTCAAGCGGACGGAATTTCTGGGCAGGGCAGTTGTCGAAGCTGCGACGAGGCTGACGGAACAGCGCGTGAGCTGCGTCCACTCAGAGCCGCGCATCCACCAGGGCGAGTGGGGCCGCCTGGGGCGTTGGCACGTGCACCGACGCTGCGTTCCAGAGCCCAAAGGCCAGCGCACGCAGGCACAGCACAAGCATCGAATGCACTGCAGCTCCCGCGTGCCTGCACAGAGCACTGCAACGGGCGCGGCAGACCCACACACGTGCACAACACCCGAGGCACATGAACGGCAGAGCACATTGAGCAGACCACCGCTGTCGCTGTCTGCTGCACTGCCTGTCGAACCAATCCACATTCTTCGAGTCCTCCTCCTCCCGTCGACCTTGCTGGGCAGCCATGTCCTCGGACCGCGCACACTTGTTATTGCTTGCTCTCTAGGTAGTAAGTAGACTTTGCGCGCGCCAGACAGCAGCCAGACGAGACACCAAACCCTGACCCGCCACGTCGTCCAAAGCAGCCGTCACACGATCGATCCCGTCGACCACAGACTCGGCCGACCATGTCGCTCGACCTCGAGAAACACCTCACCTTTGTAAGAGCAGACCCAAGCCGACGACGGCCAGGCCCCCGCTCCGAGCCTGCGCCTGCGTGTGCTCAAGGCGCACTGCCTGGACGTCTGGCTTCCGTCCTGCTATGTGTTTCCTTACCTCAAATGCTAACACAAGCCAACCAATCAACGCAGTACGGTGCATACCACTCGAACCCCGTCAACGTCGGCATCCACATGGTCTGCGTGCCATTGATCCTGTTCTCCGGCTTCACTCTCGTACGCGCCCTCGACCGCAATGCCTGCTCCTGGCAATGCCGCCTCTCCAGCGCATACATAAAATCGGCTGACAACTTTCTGGACCATCAAAAACGCAAAAACTCAAATAGGCCTCGAACACGGGAGCGCTCTTTTACGTCCCCAGCTGGCTGACCATCCCGCACCTCGAGCCGACCCTCGGCACGCTGGCCTCCCTCGCATGGGGCGGCCTCTACCTGCTGCTCGAGCCCGTGGCCGGGACGCTGTTGGCCCTCATATGCATCGGTGCCGCCGCTACTGGAAACTACCTGATCGGGGTTGACCAGGAGGGCACCACCAAGGCGGCCCTGGCTCTGCATATCGTCTGCTGGATCCTGCAGTTCATTGGCCACGGCAAGTTCGAGGGCCGCGCCCCCGCCCTGCTCGACAACCTGTTCCAGGCCATCTTCCTCGCTCCGCTCTTCGTCTGGCTGGAGCTACTCTTCGCCCTCGGCTACCGCCCCGAGCTCCAGGCCCGCGTCCGCAAGGCTGTCCAGAAGGAGATCGCCAAGTACCGCTCCACCAAGGACGCCGCGGCCAAGAACGGCAAGGCGAACTAGTCTCGGGTCTCAAGGTGGGGGCGGGGCGGCTCGGGAAGCTAGAGACCAACACTAGCTCGAGAGAAAAAGCCGCAGACGACCAGCCTGGAAGGCATGTCGAATCGCAAAGCACGATCCGCTATAACATCATCCCGAACCAGGATCAGCCCCTTCTCCCGAGGATTGATGGCTCTGTTTCCCTTCACCAGCCCGCCATTCTCTGCTCTAAGGAGATGCTATTGCCTCGGTTAGGGCGCGTCGATTCTTGAACTGTAGATGCTTTGACGCCACGTTCCTTGATTGCGGCCACTTGGGACCTGGCGGATCCCTCATTGTTAAGTGAGACTATTTTGCACTATACGCCGGTGCCGGTTGCCGTCCCTAAGGGAACGCCGCCTCGTTGTCCCGCCCCTGGCCTCGCAAAGGGCTGGGTATCAAGATTGTTGCGACGAGCCGAAAGATTTGTCTTGACAAAATGAAGGGCTCGACTTCCCCAGAACACAGTTACGTCTCCGTTATTACGTGGACCTGTCGGTCAGAGAGATGGCAGACTTGAAACAAGAGAGTGGATTTCGAACAGCGTGGTCGATTTTACTAAAGAACGAGCCTAGCATGGTTGGCAGTCGTGTTTTGGATAGCTGCTTGCAAATATCACTATATCTCAACTAATAATGTCTGGGTTTTGCTGATGATGGTGTCTATAAGCTAGGACAAAGGAGAGCATCAACCGTGTTCTTTGTGCTCTTTCTTTGCCTGTAAACTAACTAGTTAATTAGAGTGGTACTCGATTGCAAATCAAATGCAAGTCAAACAAAGGAGAATTTAGGAGAGCGAAGCCCGTCAGCGCTTGTTGACGCGCTCGATTTCGGCGGCGCTTGCGCAAACAAACGAGGAACTCTTCGAGTTGCTCCTCTTCCTGGAGCCCGCGCCTGCAGAGCCTCGCCCGCGCCCAGACGGCTGGCCTCGTCGCCGTATCCCGTCGGCGTTGGGGCAAGTGCCCGGGCCGCAATTGGCGAGGCAGTCGTCGTCTGCGACGTACGAATTGCAGCGGGGCGTCTTCCTCTTTTCGGCCCCGCGAGCCGACGAAGGAGAAGGGGCGGGCGGCTGCCGCTTCGTCAAGGCCACCCGGCCGTACCTGCGCGTGTCGCGCTTGTCGGCCCTGGCCTCGAACCGGAACTGGGGGCCCGGCGGGCTGGGCACCCGGGGGACCCGTGACGTCTTCTCCCGTCGCTTCTCCGTCCGAGCTCTCTTCGCCCCCTTGTCGACGCGCCTCTCGCCGCGCTTGTCGGTCCTGGCCTCGAACCGGAACTGGGGGCCCGGCGGGCTGGGCATCGGCGGCAGCTGCGACGCCTTCTCCCGCTGCTTCTCCTCCTGGTCCCTCTCCACCTGCTTATCGACGCGCCGCTCGTCGCGCTTGGCCGCCCTTTCGACCGGGGTGAAGTCCCTGAACGGCCTCACGGGCGTCGGGGACACAATGCTGATGGGTCTCGAGCCTCCTCCTCCTCGCCCGTCGTTGGCCGCGGCGGCGGAGGTGGAGGGCCTGCGCGGGTGGTCAGGGCGGCCGTTCTGCTGCGTCGGCAGCGGCGGTCCGGCCCGGGCGGTCGAGGACGGCTCCTTCGGCCGGCGCTGGGCGGGCGACACCTGCTCGGCGGCGAGCACGGCGGCGTAGTCGAGGT
>JNVV01000006.1:1400437-1521103 GCA_000733355.1 Falciphora oryzae
GTGATGGTCACCAGCCGCTCGTTGCTGTTGTCCTGGGGCTCGTTGATCTTGATAACACTGCCGCTGATCTGGCGAATCTCGTTGATCTTGGTGCCGCCCTTGCCGATGATGGCGCCAACCATGTCGTTGGGGATGTAGATCTGCTGCGTCAGACTCTGTGCACCACCGGGTCCGGGCATCTGGCCATGCATCGGCTGGTGGGGAGCACCGTGGACCTGCGGCCCGGCGTGGCCGACATGGGGAGGCTGCACGTGGGCGCCGTACGCCCCGCCCTGGGCTCCGTAGTGCACAGGCACAGCAGGCGTCGGCTGGTGGGCCGCGTGCGGGTTGTAGTGCTGTGCATAGGGGAGGGCGGCACCTTGAGGCACCGGTCCAGCCCGAGGGTCTGGGCGACGTCCGTAGTTCTCACGGTTGCCAAAGTTGCCACCGGCGGGCTGGGGGAGGTACGGCACCACTTGCATTCCGCCAGGGACGGCGCCGACGGGGCCACCGGCGCGGGTGGCGTAGGCGGACGCGGCGGGTCCGCCGAAACGGTCGTTGAGCTGCTCCAGGAGAGTGCTGCCCACGTAGTAGGTCGCGATATGCACCGCGTCCGCCACGCCCATGACGACCAGCGAGCGCTCCGACGACAGAGGCAGGCACGAGTCCGATGCGTTCAGGCGAGCACCCGATGCCTCCTGGATCTCCTTGATGCGAGCGCCGCCCTTACCAATGATCGAACCAATGAGAATGTGCGGGATGAGAAGACGCAGAGGGTATGTCTTCGAGTGTGCGCTGGACGGGTCTGAAAGGGGCTCGTTGTTGAGCGTGCGGATGATGAGGCCAAAAGCCTGGGCAAGTGAGAATTGGATCATGAGTTAGCCAGGTTTGGGAGACGGGGTGTGTTGGAATAAAATATTACCTTTGCGACGGCATCAACGATGCCACTGACAGTCAGGATGCGCTCAACCGCACCCTTCTGGTAGTCGCTCACGGTACACTTGGCGCCTGAGAGCTGGCGAATCTTGGATACATTCTCACCACCCTTGCCTATGATAGTAGCCGCCTCCGGGCTGGAGATGACGGCCCTAATGTGAATCCACGCAGTCTCGTCGTGCGAGTCGGCAGAGGCTGCCGGGGCCTGGCTGGTGTTGTTGGTAGCTGTGGTTGAGATAGGCTTGGACTCGGCGGCGTCCGAAACGACCGTGTCGCCATGGTCATCCTTGGACTCTGTCTTCTCGCCGTTGGTCTTGGTTGCGGAACCGTTGGACTCTGGGATGGGGGGCAGCGAAGCAGTCGTCGGGATAGGCGGGAGGCCGTTGCCGATGGAGGGCTTCATTGGCTCCTCCTTGACCTCTCCCTCGTTGCGGAGGACCTTGTCGAGAGCAGGTCGCTTGGCATCGGGCTGGTCGGTCCTGGAGGGCGACGAGGTGTCCTCGAGGGGACGTTTTGTCTTGGGGGCGGGTGAGGTCGACATTTTTTTCGGCTGTCTTGTCAATCTTTCCTTCTTCCTCTCTTGTTCTTGTCACGGGGACGGCGTCGCAGTCGGTTGCAGACACGTGCGAATCAAGCGCGGTTGACTATTCGATTAAATGCGTCTTATCTACACCTGGGGCTTTCCGAGGAAGACGTGCTGGTGTAGTGGCGGGCAGGTGTAGGTCGGACTTGAGGCTGAGGATGAGCTCTAGGCAAGGTCGCGAGGGTCGATGGAGAGTGGTGAAGGACTCAAATCGAGACGAAGGCGCGAGTGCGGGATCCGGCAAAGAGAGAAGGAGCTTGAATGCAAACTCCTCGTGGACTTCCGCCTCTCCTGTGATCAAGGGCGCGTTGCTTCGGGTAGGCTTGGGACCTGGAGAGAAGAGGAGCGATGCGGTGCGGTGCTGGTGCGCAGCAGGACTGGACTGGTGGTGAAGAGACTTGGGCCCTGGGGCCGGTGTTCAATATTTGGAGGTGGGCGGGTGGTTGACACGGGTGGGTGCCAAACGACGGTGGCGGCAGAGAAAAAAGAGAAGAAGATCGGGTGAACGAAAGGTGAAGGGCGAGAAAGTTAGGTGGTGAGAGGACGACGAGGTGCAGGGCTGGCGAGTAGAGAACCAATTCTCAAACCTCTGTTTGCTCCCTTCAGCTCTCGGCAACAAACCACAGCCTTGCAGCAAGCACGCTTTCTGTTCCCTGTTGGCAGGGGCTAGGCTGAGGCCCGGCCACAGCTCTCCACACAAGTTGAGCACGCGCGCGCACGCATACACAAGACACAGAGGCACGTTTGCTCGGGGCTGGCCAGAGACGATGCGCCGACTCTTGCGACTGATGCCGTGGTGCTCCCAACAAAAGACCTGGTGACGCGACAATTAGGGCGACGCGCGTGAGCTGGGAGAAGAACAAGGTCAGGTTTCCAGACTGTGAGTCGGAGGAGAAAAGCGCGTCGGTCAAGAAGGCAAAGGCAGAAAACAAAAAGTGCAGGAGCTTAAAAGGAAAAATTAATGGTGGCCACCCGAAATGGTTGAGGAAGGTGTGCAGTCAGGAAGGAGGTGCAGGATGCTCGCACGAGCTTGAGCTTTGAACACGAGTGAATTAGACGGTTCGAAAGCGGGAGCAGCGCGGAATGGGAAAAAAAAAAGAAAAAACTGGTCCGAGACGGGATTAATGCACGCACCCTCACCGGGCAGGGCAGGACTCAACGGACCGACAGGTATGCGCGACGACGTTGGGCCAGGCGGGCAACAGGACCGACCGGTCGAATGGAGGAATCGCACTCACTTTTTTTCACTGGTTGCTGCGCTGGCCGGACTGGCCTTCCAAGCGGTTCTTGACGGTGGACGGGGAGGATCGACGTGCAAACGAGAGCACAGCACGGCTGGGAGTGGAAGGAGCAGACTGGGACTGCGCTGTCTCAAAGGCTGTTTGGGCGACGGCAAACTCTGTGACCTGTGGCCCGGGCACACCATGACTGGACCATGTGGGGTCGCCTCCTGGCTGGCTTGTCTCCCATTGGAGGGGCGGCACGGGCTCGGTAGTTCCATCGTGTGGAGAATCGAAAACGGGATTGATTGCAGTGCACCGTGGCTGGCACAGGGGAGATTCCGCCGCACTGCGACCTGCGTCGCATCAGGAAGTCGCGCCCGGCAACCCTGATGCGAGGTACCCTAACCGTCAAGCAAGCGCCACCGCAGCCGCCTGAATACCGCGACTCTGGCTAAAAGAGGCGCAATGCGGCAGTATTTCTCTTTTTTCCCACATCGAATTCCATCTAGCATGGCCAAGCCAACACCTCCCAACGGGAGAAAACGGTAGGAGCCGAAAGAATACGCAGGAACCAAATGGAATACGAGGGAACACGACAGTGACGACAAGATGAAGCCGTCCTATTTCCCTTGTCCATCGGGCGTCTGCTTGGTTGGGGCACCAGCACACGTGTCGTGTTCTCCAGGTCATCCTTTTTGCTTCTTTTTCTTGTTCGTATTTTTTATTCCCTCTTGTCGTGCCTTCCTTCTTGCCGTTGTGATTTCTATTTCTGCTTTTGAGAGGCCCTGCAATCGATTATTCATCCTCCGAAAGGAATGAGGCAGCGGCACGGATCTCGCGCAAGAACGGCATAATCTGCTTTGACAGGGGCTCTTTTCATGAAACAACGCACGCCTCCTGGAGGGGGAGAAACAGACAGAAGACAAAATAAGCAAAAATAAATATCTTTCTCGATGCCTCAAACCACAACACTGTCCCCGGCACGCGGCCGGGCAAGGTGTCGTTTGCGGGAGAAACAAACAGGGTCATGTTCTGGCCAGGGGGTTTTCTTGTGTCGCCCACGCTCCCCAGGCTTGCGGGTCAGGCGCCTCTTCCAGCGCCCACCTTGATATTTCCCGTGCGTCTTTGTCCCACCTCCCTCATGAGCGACCTGTGACGCGTCGCTGGTGGCGATGAGCCTGTCGGGTCACCTCCACAACCGCATCGTCCGATCATCCGTACCAAAGATTAAAACTCGGCGCCCTATCTCTGCTACACAACACGGGGTGTCTACCAACGAACTGCTGAGCCCCTCTCCCCTTGCGCCAGGGCTTCCTGCCCGAGTCGAAATGGACGGCAAATCAGGTCGCGTAGCGGCGGCCGAAAAGGATCGCCATGCAGCCCACATGAGTCGCTCTATCCACGAGCTCGAGAGGATGGTCAAGCAGCACGAGGACTCCTTACATAGGGTACGTTTCAGGACGCCCGTCTCCGTCAGCGATCCTGTCCTTCCTGGACGCCTCTGTTCTTGTTTCTCCCCATCTCTTTCTCCCTTTTTATTTGTCATGTCTCATTAGCCGCCGCCCGCTGAATCCGATGTCGGCCTCAGGCGATCCAGGACGCAAGCCACGCCCAGCGGTCTTCTGGTCCGGCCCAGCCGTCAGCCACGGCTTCGGTTGAGATCATGGCCGCGGGATACAAGGACGTGGCCGAGTCTGCACCGCCCCTGCCTGGTCCGGATTCGTTGCTGCCAGCGCTCGTGGCCATGCGCAAGACGCACAGGACCATCGAAGAGTCCCGGGCGTTTTTAGCTGCCCAGTCCGCCTCCGTTGACAAGGCGCGGAAGCGACTCGAGGCGGCAGAGGCAGGCCTGGAAGACCAGCGCGCCCTCCAGAAGTGCCTAGAGGACCGCATCCAATCGCTTCGCAGTGGGCTTGAGTCGAGGGTCGAAAGAACCCCCGAAGAGATCGCCCAGGAGCGGCTCGAAGAGCTGCAGCGCAAAAGGCGAAGCTACGACCAGGAGGCAGCATCCCTGCTCAAGGCATTCAACCGGTTCATCGACGAACACCTAGCCCCTCTGCTGGCTGCCGAGGAGCTCGGGGGCCCGGTGGTTGGCGATATGATGGATGTCGATTCGGATGGCCTGGTCGCTGGCTTCAGCTCGCAAGGCAAGGTAAAGAAGGCCAAGGACCACGTCGACCAAGACCTCCGGCAGCGGCGAATTGACGAAATCTGGGGGAGCCCGTCGGCTCGTCCAGTGTCCAAGCCCAGGGAGGGGTGGGACGAGAAGGCGGCGGCGGCGTCCGACATGCGAGAACTGACCGAGGAGCTCCTCAGGAGCCTCGTCGAGTCTGGGGGCGACGGCTGGGCTGCCTACGTTAAGATCGCGAGGGAGTCGGCAGCCGCCAGGTTCTTGGTCCGGTCGAGGGTGGCACAGTTTCATCCCAAAGATGCGACTCGGCTTCGGCTAGTGGACTTTGGCAAGGAGTTGGATGACTGAGCGGCGGGCGAGGACGCTCGCTTGGATTCTTACTAGTCGCTACAGCTGGGCTCCCCATCCTTACAGTACATGATCCGACTCGCCAAACATCTTTTGCCCGAGTCTGCCGCCCTGGCCTCGGAGACAAGCGCATGCGATAGCTGCGGATAGCTTCCCGCACATCCGACTCCCGCGTGGTCTGTGCTGGCATGTGCGATCTAATCGGGATATGTATGAACGTAGCAATACCTATCCCTGGTGTTCTGCACAACTATACCTACTTTGCGTATAGCTCAAGCTTCTAGAGGGACCACCTATGGGCCCATTGGGCAGAGGCATGTATGTGGCTTTCTTCGGGGCTTGGATAGT
Source organism: Falciphora oryzae (assembly GCA_000733355.1). Classification (NCBI taxonomy): domain Eukaryota; kingdom Fungi; phylum Ascomycota; class Sordariomycetes; order Magnaporthales; family Magnaporthaceae; genus Falciphora; species Falciphora oryzae. Next base: position 1,405,986 of record JNVV01000006.1, read on the forward strand.
ACTCCTTGCCCAGACTCCTTTGACAGGCTGCTTTTGGTCGAAAAGTGGCCAACGTCCCTTATCCTAGGGTCTTCATTGGGCAAACCAAACGATGGCCGTTTGCCCAATTGGCCAATTAGAGCCACTCCTTCTCGACGCGTCTAGCCGTGTCGTGTGCGTTTTCACCGCCCTACGACCAGGCGGGGCTTCTTAGACCCCTCCCTAGGGAGCTCCAGACGGGTGCTCTCTCCACCCACCGAGCTCCCTATGCGCCAGCGTGCTGTGTTCCTGCTATCCACCATCCACGCCTGCCGCCGCCTCCTCCTCAACCACACCGGCCCGGCACCGCGCAACATCCTCTTTCTGGCGCGCAGCATGACCACCGAAGAGCCCGCCGCGCCCCCTCCCGCCGTCGCATCCCCGCCCACCTCACCCCCCGCGAAGCGAGTCAAGGTCGACAACAACACAGTGCCCATAATGTCGTCCGCCGACAACAGCACCGCCGCCGCCGCCGCCACGGCCGAGACGGCCGTCACCCTCGAGCAGTGCCCGCCGCTCCTGATCAAGAAGCTCTCGGACAAGGCCCGGCTCCCAACCCGCGGCAGCGCCTTCGCCGCCGGCTACGACCTGTACGCCGCCCGCGAGACCGTCGTGCCGGCCCGCGGCAAGGTCCTGGTGGACACCGACATCAGCATCGCCGTCCCCGCCGGCACCTGTTAGTACCAACACCAACCCACAGGCTTACATGACAAAGCCCGCCTCCGCTGCCCCCCGCTCCCTGCACACCCAGCTGACCACCGCCCGTCCCTGCCTCCACCTCAACAGACGGCCGCATCGCGCCCCGGTCCGGCCTCGCGGCCAAGCACTTCATCGACACGGGCGCGGGCGTCATCGACGCCGACTACCGCGGCCAGGTCAAGGTGCTGCTCTTCAACCACGCCGACGCCGACTTCAAGGTCGAGGAGGGCGAGCGCGTCGCCCAGCTCGTCGTCGAGCGCATCTACACCCCCGAGGTCGTCGAGGTCCAGGAGCTCGAGGAGAGCGTGCGCGGCGCCGGCGGCTTCGGCAGCACCGGTCGCACCTGAGACGGAAGGCCCCATCCCTTCGCACTCAGCGGCATGCCATTGTTTCTGACATGGCTCTCATCATGACGATAAATCAACTGGATTGGCGTTTGGGCCATAATTGGCCGTGTTCAGGGGCATTTGCTTAGACGGCAAGGGAAAAAGCATGGTTAAGAGACGGTCGATGGGTGCTATAGAGGCCCGCCTTGGTTCTTCTCGAAGCATCGCGGAAGTAGGAATTTAGTGGTATGTTGAATGACCCCTTACTGTTGCCGGGCTAGGACATGGCTGCATGGGCAAACCACCCACCGCTGGTCCTCCCAACCCCAAAGAATCTAGAAAATGAAAGATGTTTGCTCAAAACCCATCGCGAAAGAAGCGCTCGTTGCCACCACATGCAAAGAAAGGACACAGGCTATCTGGTCCGATGCAGCTCCAAACTCCATGTATGTGTGCAGGGAACAAAAGAACAGAGCAAGATGAGAGATGTGGCAGGCACTACATCCTCACAGCGCGCAGTGCCGCCACCTTGGGGTTCCTCAGTGATTCCAAGTTCCGCACTAGCCGCAGCTCGGCCGCCCTAGACTGGTGCAGGCGAAGGCTCTTAGCCTGCTCCTCCTCCGACGCGGCCGTGCCCGCCGCCGCCAGCTTCTCCCGGACGCTCGCCATCTCGGCGTCCATGCCCTCGAGCGTCTTGGTCAGGACCTCGTGCATGGTGGCTAGGACCTTCTCGGCGGCCTTGGCGAGCGGCAGGTCCGGCGCGTCGACCGAGTCGTCGCTGATCCAAGACGCGCGGTCGCCAAGCGGCGCGGCTGCTGCTGCTGCTGCTGCTGACGCCGCCGTGTCCTGGTGGACGGCCTCGCGCATGCGCGCGACCATCAGGGCGGCAAACATGTCGCCGGTGCCGCTGAAGTAGCAGTCGATGGCAGGGAAGACGATCTTGAACAGCCGGGGCCGGCCGTCCGACGTCCTGGTCGAGCCCACGACCCACATGGACCGCTCCGGGTGGTCCGGGTGCGGCAGCGATACGGACGTGATGATGACGTGCGGGACGCCCGAGCGCGCGTGCAGCACGCCGACGGCGCGCTCGAGCGAGCCGGCGTCCTCGATCTTCACCTCGGACAGCACCTCGGCCTCGAACTGGTTGGGCAGGATCAGGTCCGCATGCCCGATCAGGGCCTTGTACGCGGGCACGACGTCCTGCGCCACGTATAGCGTGCCGTTGTCCCCCATGACCGGGTCCAGCACCCAGAAGAAGCCGCCGGGCGCGCAGGCGGCCTTGGCCTTGGCCTTGAGCTCCACCGCGATCCGGCCCACGGCCTCGACGGCGGCGGCGCCAGGGATGTAGCCCGAGAGCATCATGTCGAACCCGTCGAGGTACGACTGCTTCAGTCCCTCCCAGAGGTCCGAGATCTCCTCGGCCGAGACTCGTGTCCCCTTCCATTGCTTGTAGCCAGTGTGGTTACCTATGGGAAAGTAACAACAAAACGGGTGGGAAGAGAAGGAATTCCCCTCCCATCCCGCCGGAGAAGCTGTCAGCAAACAACAACCCTGACAACGGCGGGGGTCGCGCGCATATTCTTCGCAACGCCCTTTTCAGCCGAGAAGACAGGAGGGGGAAAGGGTGCAAAGGAACCGACTGAACTGCACTGTGTTCAGCGCCGCGACCTCGCAGCCGAGGGATTGCATGGCAAAAACGGCGATCTTGTTTCCCACATTTCTGTTGTCGGAATCGTGTTAGCGGAGCGATCGCCATCTAGCCTCCCTGGCGAGTAGAGCTTACCCAGAAACAACCTATCCGCATATGTTAGCGAAGGGCACTCTCGCTGGTCATATAGCTGGGAAGGGGAACAGGAGAGATATTGCCCTACGTGACTGGCTACAGCCAATACCCGGGTCTCTGGGACCATTAGACTTGACATGGCTGTTTGTTTCCTTATTGGTATTCCGGTGGGCAGAAATATGTTGGCCTGTATATTGGGCGGCCTGGACGAGCCGGCCTGGCGATACACGCGGCTAGGCGTGGGAGAGCTGGATGAGTCGCAGGCGCCAAGGCTTGATGTTGACCGAGAGCGCGATGCCGAGGGGTGATGAACGTGACGAATTCGACAGACGACCAAGGAGCAAACGAGCGGTCAGGAGGCACCGGGCACAAGAGGAAAACGGCTCGGGCTAGTTGGATGGCTTCTATGTCTTGGTCCTGGTTAAACAAATTCTGTGTCACAGTCACCGACGACGCCCTTTAGATCTCACCCACAAACAGATGACGGACCAATCAGAAGTGTCTGTCGGAGAGTCCCCGAATGGCCCAGTCCGGCTGTGATATCGCCCAATGCCTGCCGGATTGAATACAGAAAGTACAACGTAAGAGCCTTTCCATTCCTGATGCGTCTATTATTGCCGGCCCTTGCACCTCACGGGTATCATCTCCGGGCGGGCAGGCAAGTGGGGGATGGACCCCGCTTACAGTTTTGTCATTCCAGTGACGGATCCGTGTGTGCGGTTTGGATCAGCCTCTACGTAGGCTGTCTTCAGCCCCGCAGAGCCAAAACCCAAGTCCAAAGAAGTGCCGTTGCCGGCCGAGTCATCGTGGTTGAGCGCCGGGTAGTGGAAAAAAAATATCCAGGTGCTCGACTCAGCAACAGCAAAAATAAGATCGGCCCGATCTATGGGGTTCTCCTGATGTCTGCCCTGCAACAGGTTGGTTGATGGTGCCTGTGGCTTTGCGACTGCTGGGAACTCTAGATATTTCTCGAATTTCCTACACCTCCTATTCCCTGACCCGGTGACCTGGTTTCATCACGCATGGGCCTGCGGAAAGCTGCATGTGACAGTGGGGGTGTGCACAGGAGATCGGAGAAGCCAACGCCTCAGATCGTCTCAACATCAAGCTTCATTACCATAAGCGGCTACTTAAGAATGGGGTAGCGTGCGTCTTAGATCTGCGTCGCGCCCCTGCCGTCTTCCCAGATCGCGGGTTTGACTCTCTCAAAGGGGCTGGGGGCCCCCACGCCACATTTCGTACCCAGAGAAAGGCCAGGCGTCCAGAGGCCGTCACATACAGAGGGAGGAGACATCTCGAAGTACATGTTTTCTTTTCCATATTCCGCGTTAATTCTCCAACCTAACAATCAAAACCCTGGCGCCGCGCCTTGATGGAATAGACACAATGTCGCAAAACGATGGACCGGGTACAATCCGTTTACTCGTCTTCGCCGATCTATAACACTCGATTATCAGTAAACGCAGGACGTACTAGACGGAAGGGACAGTCGAAAGGAAGAACAAGGGACATACCTTCGGGGCAAGGTAGAATCGCAGGTAGCTGCTGCCCGACAGGTTGTACTCAACCATAACGGGCAGGTCAGCCGAGAGACCAATCTTGACCTGGCCCGACAGAGCAGCGGCCTTGCAGAAGTTGACCAGGTACTTGAGAGAGAAGGTCAGGCTGACGGGCTCCGTCAGCTCGATGTCGATGTTCTCGGACGGCTTCTCCACGTTGGTGTGGCTACGCAGCGTCACGGCGCCGCTGCCGATGTCGCCGTTGCACGAAAACTTGACGCCGTCCTTGGACGCATCGATGCTCACTGTCCGTGGTTGCACAATGTTTAGCCAAGGTTCTCAACTGTTTCCTTCTTTTCCCCTTCCTCTCGTCATCTTCAGGCATTGTATAGAGCCACCGCCGTAGCTGCTACTCACCCGAGTCCGACATGGCCATCAAGTCCGTGCAGATGCGGCGGAACTCGGCGCTGGGCATAGTTATGGTGGCGGTGTAGTCGGTGTCGGGGATGCCAAAGTACTCCTGGTCGATGTCCATGAGTTTGAGGTCGTACTCGCTGATCCGATCGTTCTCGGAGCTCTCGAAGCTCAGGTTGAGCATGTCGGGCGCATCCTCGGCCTTGAGCGTCAGGATGTCCTCGTTCTGGGCCGCACGGAGGACCTTGGTCAGGGACGTCAGGTTGACGCCCAGCGCGATGTTGCGGTCGCACCGGTACGGCGAGAACGTCTCGGCCTTGAGGCTCATCGACACCAGCGCCACGTGCGAGTTGTCCATGGCCTGCAATGCGATGCCCGAATCATTGCAGTCGAAGTTGCAGTCCTGAACCAGGTCCTTGATCGCATCGACGACCTGTTTTCCGAACGCGGGGCTGTCAGCTTTTAGTCGTCGAATGGAGCAAACATGGCGGCGTTCAGGGAAGCGCGGAGGATAGACGGATCTGTGTCAAGGCAGAGAGAAAGGTAGCCGGTGAAAACTTGCCTTCTTCAGGACGCTGGCTTGCTCTAAGCGTGCCTCCAACATGTTTGCGGTTGACTGAAGACTGCAGACGCCATATTAGATCCAGAATCCGGTTGCGCTGGCGGTGTTCGTGCGGAGGGAGTCGCCAAGGCGGGGAGCGCTATGTCGCGCCGTGTCGGGGACTCACGTACTCTGGAGGGAAATTATTAAATGGCCACGGCGGCTGTTTGATCCGATCAGAGATAGATCCTTCGCAGAGATTATCGCGTGCGACGTCAATGGGGTTTTTGGGGTGGGCGTGGCGGCTCGGGGAGAGTGACGAAAGGCAGTCGTGGGGGGCTGGCTGTGGAAGAGATCATTCATCCCCATGCGGGTCAAAGTGGGGGGGAAACCCCCTGGCACGACGCGCTTTCTGCTCTCGCGGCGCGTCTCTGCAACCGAGTAAATTGCTTTTTGCCTGCAAGCACTGAACGCGGGGCCATCGCTTGGCAGCCTAGGGCAACGCCCAAAATCAGACAATCACATGATTACGTGTCAGGCCTCCACGCCCTGGATCTCGGCTTCTGATCCCTCGCCCGATTCGGTTTATGCAGGCATCGTCCTGGGCAACCAGCAAATTAGCCTGGTTACGAAAACTCTTGGCAACGAGACAGCTGTGACTGATAATTACAATACCACTACTAAATACTAGCGCCTCTATGGCCAGAGGCAGTAAGGGCTTATGTACACCGTACGGTCCCTGGAGACTATGCTCCTCCCTCTTTACGACAAATGAAATTCACCATCCCGTCTGTCGGTTTATACAATGATGGTGATGATATTGGTGGTGTGGGGGCTTGCAAGTATGTCTTTGTAAATACCGAGCAAAGCGAGGAAGGAAGGAGAAGAAGCAATGACTGTAAGAAGCTGAAGAGGCAACAAAGAAAGAGAATAGCAAAGTGAATAAGTAACCCGACCGCTATTCGCCGTTGGAATGGGTAGATATTCAAAGAAAATTAGATAACGAGGGCGCAAGCCAAAAGATATCATCTCTATCTCGAGAAAAGAAATAGGTAATAATGGGGTGCTGGCAAGGGAAGTTTGCGCGAGGTTCCGCGAGTGTGAGTGTCGTACGTCGTCATAATCGTGTGCAAATCGTTGCAGTGGATGTGTTCGCTGGTTCCGGGGATCCCAACGTTATAGGGATGCTCGTCCTGTTGAGGCGCTCTTGCCGTGTCGAGCCTCATTTTTGAGGTTGAGCACGGTTTCTAGCTCTCGGAGCATGAAGCGTCCGTTCTCGACGCTCTTTCTTGACTCGGCCTTCTTCTCCCGGTCCGCCTTCATCTTGGCTAGCCTTTCTTCCCTCGACAGGGTGCTTCGAGGGCGTGGGAGAGCGATGGCCTCGAATATCTCTTGATCCGCTTCGGGGCTGCTCTTGCTGGCGAGCGGGGAAGGCTCGCCATTCAGAGCGTTGAGGGCTTCCGCGACACCCCCTTCATCGACCGTGGTGAGCCCGCTAAGCGAGAGGGCTGGGGACAGTAGGCTGCCAATGGACGATATCCGCTTCTCGTTCCGGTCGATTCCTGATGCCAAAGCAGTCTTGCCCTCCTCCCAGGCCTGGACCAAGATCTTGAGGTCCTGTCCTATCGAGTCGTACTGGGACATGAGGTTCGGGCCGAGCTCCGACACGTCCTCAGCCTCGTTCAGCGCGCGGTCCGATTCTTCCCTCAAAAGCGTCATCTTGGCCTGCAGGCCACGAATGCCCGATGAGAGCGAGCTCAGCTTCCTCAGCTGCGACCTCCACCTCTCCCTTCCGGGCGACAATGGCATCTTGGGGGTGGGGACGACCGGGAATGCTGTAGCTTGGTTAGCGGAGAGCTCTCGATAGCTGTCAGTGGTGTGTGGCTGGGAATTCTTACATTCTTCCTCTCTTAGGATAGTAGCAAGGCGCTCGTAGGCAGTGCTCGTGGCATCATTGAGGCTTTTGAGACCCTCCACGACCGTGGTCCACCGCAGAAAGTCCGTCTTGTCTCCGGTGACTTCGAGCGCTAGCAGAGCACAAAGGAATGATTTGCGTAGCGTGTGGAATCTAGAAGCCACCACCTTGAAGGCTCGCAGAGATTCGAGATCCTCGAGCTCTGTCGCCGTGAAACCCTGCAGTGCATCCGTCATGTCAAGATGACTAATGTCGTACATGTCGTAGTACTTTTCCAGGTCCAGTTGCTCCGAGAAGCCCTTGACAACATCGGACGTCTGCATGTACTTGGGCATGCAATCCTCGAAGCATATCCTGAGCGCCTTGCGCAGCCTTACGCATCGGCGGGTCTGACTTCGCTCGTCCATTCGGCTGATCGGGGGCAACGGAACGCTTCTGCGGCATGGTCAGTATCAGATGCTTCCACAAATAACTCGACGCTCGCGAAACACGTTTGCAAGGGGATGTGATCGGCTTACATTCTGTAGCCGCGCGACACGAGCTCCACCTCCTGGATAAGGGCAACGGCGGCGCTGACAACGCTGTCAAAGTCTTGCGATGCTGTCGTAAATGTTGTGACTTCGGCTAGCGCCTGCTCCCGCACATATCTAATCCAGCGTTGGCGAATGTATGCGTTTCCCACGCTGGCTGTGAGAGCCACCACGACTAAGCTGGCGAGAACCCGCTTCTTGGTCAGGTGGGAGAAACCTCCGCTGAAGACCCAGCTCATAGCCCATGCGACGGCGATGGCGCCGGCCACAGTCAAAACAAGACCCGAACCGCCCAGGAGTTGGTTATCCCCAGCCAGGTCCGACTCCTGGCCAGGGCGCGACGGCGTGTGTTGAGCGCCGAGAATCGAGTGGCCGCCGAGCAGCTGGGATGCGATGACGGTGTAGCGGAACTTCTCGAGGAACTTGGCATTGTCGGCACGATCGATGCGCGATGCGACTGCACTCTGTAGAAGGAGTGTGTTAGTTGACCTGCTTCGAGAACACGGTGGTGGATGGGAGGCCCCCCGACGAGGCCGATAGCAAAGGCACGCAGATGTCTCACCGAATAGCGATTCCGGAAGGATGACGACAACAAGATGTTTTCCGGAGACTCGACGTTCAGGGCGCCCGGCTTCTTGCGGAAGCGCCTCTTCACGACGGGCAGCCCGCCGGGCGCAAAGGACGCCATTGGCGGGCTGGGCGGGGGGGTGTCGACATTGTACTCGGGTTCGGTCGGCTGCGCCCAGGTGTGCGTCCCCTGGCCGTCGTCCTCGTCTGTAGCAAATAGCGAGGGTGACGTAGTTAGTAAAGCGAAGAGGTGCGAGATGGGTGATGTTGTTGCTGGTGCCATCTTGGGTTGCGCGATAAAAGGGGCCAGCCCAGTCGTAAAGCTTGAGTTAAAGACAAAGACGGGATAGAAAGGGAACGAGGGGCCTCAGGAAAACACACCCTTCAGGTACTCAGCCAGCGGGCTCTCGTCAAATACCACGGTCTCCATGAAGATGTCAGGCCAAGTGAAGGCCCCGGCTGACTGGACAACGCACGGGGAGCCTCTTTGGCTGGATCTGGGCTGTCACGGGCGGGAAACACTTCATCGAGCCAAAGCTACGTCTCCGCCCGTCATCAATGCAAGTAGGGACGGGTGGTGCGCAGGTTGGCAGCAGTCGAGTCGGCAGGGCGGGCAGGTCGTTGTCCAGAGTCGCAGGCGCAATGGAATGAGGCGGCGAGCATCAGTCGCAGTGAATCAACAAGCTCCGGCGACAGGATGCATCAGACGCCCAAAAAAAGAAAAAGGATCGACCAGGTGCCTGGGACGGATCGCAGGTTGCACAGAGCCGACGACACGACTACCTTGCAGCTTGATCTCATAAGCCGCGGCTCGCAACGTTGCCCAGGCCTTGGACCGACGGCGCCGAACGAAAGGGGGTGGCGGCGTGTGCTTCTCGATATCCCCGGGGTGGATTGTGCGCCGGGGGTGTGGATGTGTCGTCGACAGCACAGCAAGGGCTGTTCTAGCGAAAAACACTAATGTCGGCCGGCGCGGATTGCTGCGACGCCTTCAGCCCAGCACCGTATTTAGCCCGATTGGGGAGGGGCGGAGCGCTGCTGCTGCGGAGGCCGAGCGAGTAATAAAAACAGCCGAGCAGGGTGTGCACTGGCCCAGAAGACGTGAAGGCATCGGGACCAGACAGGAGAGCCCTGAGCCGTGTTTATTTTGCAATCCAGAGCGATTTCATGCTTGAGCCAGAACCCTGGCCCTGCCCTGGGGCGTCAGCGGATCATCGTGTGTTCGTCATTTGCCTTCACGTGGGGGAGAGCCCCGTGGCCCCTTCCTCAGGGCAGGCAATGGCAAATGAGCGCCCGCGCATCCAAACAATCGAAAATAGCGGGCCATCCACTGCAGCCTGCACGGAACCACCGGCGCGGCGGCAGTGGGAATTTAACATGAAGAGTCAATGGTGGGTGGCCCCAACCAATCCATTGGGTTCTGCACGAGGAGCTCGGGGCAGCTCAGGTCTGTGGACGTCAATGCTGGACACGCAGCAATGCAGCCCTGTCCTATCGAGCAGCACCACCCTCCCGTTCCTCCACACGCCAGAACATCCATCCCGATTCTCCGTCGACACGCGCAGACTCGGAGTTTCCCATACCCTGCGACAGATCGAGATTGCAGGGCCCAGCCGTGTCCGCCCGACCTTCTAGAAAAATGGCGACGGAAAAGGACTATCAGATCGCACCGATCGTGCCGGAGTCGGTCATGTACAATACAAAGGTCCGTCCGCTGATTGAGAACCGCCCCGACCCCGACCCTGGCGGTGGTCTGTCCGCTGGATACGAGAGGAGCTCTCGGTAGCTGACCTGACCCCCCTCCGCTTTCGCGCTGCGCCGCGACGGTCGATAGATCCTCTCCAACCTCCAAACTCTGACCGCGTCGCTGTTTGGTGTTGGTGCCGGCATCCTCGGCCTCGAGTCCTACTCGGGCTTCCTCTTCTACGTCGCCTTTACCTACCTCTCGGCCGCCCTCTTCTACGTCTTCCGCGTCGCCCCCACCTCGCTCGCCGCCGGGAAGGGTCCCTTGGACACCAGCAGATACTTCCGCGGCCCCTACGAGCTGTGGACGAGCGGGCTGATGAACGGCCTGGCTGGCTTCATATTGACCTGGACGTTGTTCTATGGTCTGGTTCGGGCATGAACAAAACCACAGGGCTGTGGGCACGCCATTTATCCATCGTTTTTGTGTTTCTGCATTCTTGGGGAGTCACTGGCGTCCGGGCTGGTGGGCAATATCGTGACACTTTATGCTCTTGTTTTACATGATCTCCAAAATTCAAGGTGGTGAACCGTGACGTGGTGAACCATGCCATGCATATCGTGCTCACTGCTGACCTGCGTACCGTGACACCAATTGCTTCGGCGAGACATGCTCGAGTCTTTGGTGCATACAAAAACTTCCTGATATTCATTCTCACATACCTATTATAACGAGGTCTATAGAACCAAGGACCTCGCAAAATCCAAAATCAAAGAATGTCGCACGAGAAACTAACTCGAGTATAACCAGCTCTCCAACCCGTCCTCATCAGTCGACGATCTCAACCACCTTGCCTGAAAATCCTTCCAGCCCGGACCTATCATGCCTCCCGCCTTCCAACGCGACAATATGGGATCCCAGCTCGATCCACTCGCGGTTGCCCAATAGCTCAAGTCGCACTTCGACTCCATCCGGCGCAGATGCCCGCTCACCTCCCGCGGCGCTATCGTCGGGCATCTGTTCCTCGTTCAGATTGAACACGTCGTCAATGTCGCCAGCTGGGACGCTTGCGGAATCTGGGGGCGATGTGCCTGCCCCTCCAGTGACACGCAAAACTCTGGCGGCCGCGCGAACACTGGCGACGTAGATGTTCACCAAGCTGCCCACTATTAGGGAGGCGGCCTCCGGGTCGCGGAATAGCGCAGTGAGCCCGCTTGCGGCCTGGAGCGAGACGGCACCGTCCAGCATATGCTTGCTTGGGATCGCCAGGACCATTCCTTTTCTGATCTTGGGCACCCTGTGGCTCCCCTGCTGCGGCGGCGCCTCCAACAGGCCGTTCTCGCCTGCGACCTTCCCGCTCGGCACGTCCAGCACGAGACCGACCGTACCAACCTGACCAGCCTCGAGTGTGAGGACAGGCAGGCGCAGGTTGCGTAGGCTCACCACGCGCGCATTGTGCCACTCACCCTTAATGGTTGAAGCTGACACGGCGCTCCGGGACGCAATGCGGTTGAGCTCGGTGGCCGACAGATGCGAAATGGAGAGGCCGTAGCTGCCGGGCGACTGTCGACCCTCAGGAGAAGTTGAGCCCCCGCCGTCATCCTCGTCGGACGGGAACGGCCCGACCACAACCGTGTCCCCAACAGAGAGTTTCCCGAAACGGATGTATCCCGCTACTACGGTGCCAACGTCCGTTTGGTCGACTGAGCTCCCACCAACAGAAACATGCGACGCGGGCAGGCTAAATTTGTCCTCGATGTGGAACAGGCTAACGGGCTGATCTGGATTCAAGGCTGGCCCTGTCAAATCGTAGGCCGTGGGTGCAGGGGGCAGCGGCAATTGCTTCAAAAGGGCGTGCATGAGCCCAATACCTGTCCCGTTGACTGCGCTGGCGAGCATAATAGGGACGGTGGCGAGAAGGTTGCCGCTCGCCGCCATCTCGCCCACGATCTTTCCAACATTGTCTGTATCCTCCTGGGGAATCTCAGCCATGTCGGGGTCAGTCTTTCGACCGGGATGGAGCAGTCTCGGGGTCCTGCCGACTTGCTTAATGCTCGACAACACCTTGCCAAGGATCCTCTGTAACCCGGACTTGGTACCCTTGTCTATCTTAGTCACGACAATAGCAAGGGGTATTTGCAACCTCAGACACAATTCCAGGTGAGACCTGGCGAGATCGACTCCTGCACTCGCCAAGTCGGCCATGTCGTAGGTAGTCGAGGGCGTGCAGACGCCGTTGCCCGCAGGCTCTTCGCAGTCCGCCGCCAAGCAAAGGATGGTCCAGTGCGGCGCCCAGCCGACAATGCCACGAAGGATGGTGCGCCGATATCGCGGGTGGCCGGCCGAATCGGACACGAACACTAAACGGCCATCGGCAGTAAAGTCGTGGATGCCAATCCAGGATTCGATGTTTCTGTTGGAGTAGTTGACAATCTCGCCCCCTTTGTACCCGATGAGCTCCTGCGCAACCGAGCTGGTCACGCCGGATGCGAGCTCATGCCGATGCCTTAGAAGACTGAGCCTGCTCTTGCCGTGACCATTGTCAAGCGTCCCCGTCGAAAGGGTCCCCAGCAAGGTGGACTTGCCCGATGTTGTTGGCCCAGTCAGGGTCACTCGCAGTTGGTCTGTAGTCGCGGGGCCGGCGCTGGGGTTCAGTTCAGCCGAGACCAAGCTTGCCGAAGTGGTCCCGTTCGTATGCTCGCCCCTGTCGAGCTGCTGGTCGGAAGCCCCGAGATTCGGGGTGACGAGGACCTCGGCAACCCAGAGCTCTCCGCGGTGGACGACCCGGGACGGAGGGTCGTCTAACCACTCGCAGTCGCCAACAATGACCCGGCGCAGGACCTCGGTCACGCACCCCAGGCTCGCTGCCATAATGCTCAGGTTGGCGATGCTTTCGTCCATCTCGTCCTTGGTGAGACCAACCAGAGTGCCGTCATCGGCCACGCCAATCTCGTACAGGGCGCCCCTAGACTCCTCCAGACCCGGCAGCGGTTTGCCAGGCTTGACCGACACGGACGAGGCCGCATAGTCATCCGGGAGGTGGGGGATGACAAGCTCCTGGTTGGCGACGGAGGCGTGGTAGGGCGACGACTGTCGCAGCCTCCAGAACAGCTGGGTCGTGAGCTGCAGGAAACGGGACTGGCGGGTCTGGTTGGACGACGACATGACCACGGCGCGGTGTTTCAGCAGCGCCTTGGGCTCGGAGGGTGCAGGGCGGGCCTGCTGCGAGCCGGCGATGCGGTTCGTGGTGCTCATGGAGCGGAAAATCCTCCTCTGACGGAGGAGCAGGTGCAGCTTGTACTCGGTTGGGCCAAGCTCCGGCTCGGCAGCCAGCTTGGTGACGCCATAGTCCGAGAGCAGGTCGAAGTTGGCGGGGGCCGGGCCGCGGTCGGACCCAGGAGAGTCCCGCCTTTTCCCCGGATCCGTGGGCTGGAGCCACGGAGACGAGACCCGCGGTGGGTCCGGGTCATAGGTGAAGACCGACATGGTCAAGCCAGGCTGTCAGGCCCGACTCGCTCACTCAGGGGCGGTGAGACGGGATGAGACCACGGTCAAGCGGCGTTTTCTTGGACCACGACAGGTTCCGTCGGAAATACTTGGAGTAAAAAAAGAAAGAGAATGGGTTGCCGACTCAGAACTGCTGCAAGTGTAAGGATATTATTGCATCGCACAGGGTTATCAAGGCAGAAAATGGCATGTATAATCTTGGGGTCATCTTGAGTCCCTAGGACAGACGGAAGCAGAAGCAAACGGAGGACAAAGCTGCCTAGTCTCGTCTGGTGGGATCGAATTCAGTCGGTCGACAGGCGCTGGCTGGTGGCTGTTGTGCCTGGATAAGAGGCAAGTGTGAGGGAATCACCGCACGTAGGGAGCAATCTTAGGCAGTTGTAGGAGACATCTCGAAGACCTTGGAGACTTTGGAGTGATGTTGAGGTGTAGGAGTGATGTCAGGGACGGAGTTTGGGGGAAAGTGCGTCGACATAAATTGGACACGGAGTGCCTGGAAACGGACTCGCCTGGGTGCCTTGTGGAGTTGTCAAGATGTCACGCCCCACATGCCGTCCCAGTCACCTCCCGCGCCTCAGCTCCGAACAGTCAAGGCCTTGATCAGGGGCTCAAGCCTGGGCTGCCGTGAGTCACCAAGGAGGCTCTATTTGCTTCCCGAGGCATTCTACCAACATGCAAAAGGTTTCTGCCAGGCCATTGATAGAGGCCAACATTCTTTATGGCCGGGGGATGTGGAAATCAAAAATAGCCACCGCAATTGGAGCTCACGCCTGAACTCAGTCCCAACACCACACCATGCCGTATTCACTATGGGGTTCTCAAGGCGCACATCGAGTGTGAATGCACATGCGCATTACGGAGCAGTACACGCCCAGACGTCTTGGTCGGCAGGTCGGGTGGCTCGCTATGGCTCGCGCGGGCAGCAGGTCCAATTTTGCTCCATCCCTGAGTTCCAGGCGCTCGCTGTTCCAAGCAGCGCGCGTCGCAGGCGGCGTAGTCAACCGCTAGCCGTGGCCGTGCCTGCAGCCGAAAGAGGCTGGGGCTGATTATTGGGCCTGGGAAGCCTGAGTCTTGCCACTCCCAATTGAACACCTCACTGCCCAACTGGACCCTTTCTTTTGCACTTGGAGGGGTGGCCCCACACTGCCCTCCAGCTCGAAACGCCATTCAAAACGCGGACCCAGGCATGCCACCAAGGGCCAGCGACTAAGGGACTGCCCAAACCACAAAGGTCCCTAAAAGTGTTCTGTATTCCTACTCCGCCTTTCCCTGGAAGCCGCCGACCTATTCTTCCTTTCTGCTCACCACCTCCAGAATTCCATCGACAGCTGCAAACGCTTTTCCCACCGTGCCCATCTCCGAAACAAATTCGTTTACAAGCATCCAGCGACTGGACCTGGATTGCCCCGCTGACCGACAGACCTCTCCCCGACCCAACCCGGCATTTCGCCACAGTCCTCAACATGAAGAAGTTCCTCGGAAGAAAGAAGAGCCCGAACCAGTCGGCCGACGAGAACCCGTATGCCCAAGAGCCCGCCAACGACCCCTATGCCTACCAGCAGAGCTCCAACGAGAAGGTGCTCATGTCCCACCCCGGCGGTCTGCCTAGCGGTCCACGAGGCGGCCGTCCTGGCGGTGTCGGCCTTCCCGGTGGCCCTGCGCCCCGTGGTCCCTCGAGCGCGGCCAGCAGCATGAGCGGGCCCTCTCCGTCATACAACCAACAAGCACCACCACAGCAGAGCTCTGGGTACGGCAATGACCGTTACGGCGCCTCGGGCGGCTATGGCTCGTCAAACAGATACGGAGACTCCAACCCGTACGGCGGCGGTGCCGCCCCCGCGAGGGGTGGCCAGAACGACAGCCCCGCCGGTGGGCGTCGCCCTGGTGGCTATGGAGGCATGTCGCGTGATGACGACGGTGCCGGGAGGGATGCTCTTTTCGGAGGCGCCAAGGACAGGGTTCAGAATGCGCCGCCCGGCAGGGCTCCCAACGGGGGTGGCTACGGGGCCGGAGGATACGGTGCGTCTCAGGGAGGCTATGGCGGGGCGCCATCGGACGGCCCGACGGGCAACAAGTACGGCGGCTACGGTGAGGAGCGTGAGCTCACCGAGCAGGAGCAAATCAAACTGGAGGAACGGGAGATGGCGCGGCAAATCGACCAGGAGCGAGATGCGACGGTCGACACGGGCCACAGGATCCTGGGCATCATCAACAGCACGATCGAGACGGCCAACGGCACGCTGCAGAACATGGCGCAGCAAGACGAGCGTCTGCGCAACACGGAGAGGAACCTGGACCTGGCAGAAATCCACAACCGCACTGCCCAGGAGAAGACGAAGGAGCTGAAGCACTACAACCGCAGCTTGTGGAACCCCGGCAATCCTTTCATGACCAAGTCGAAGAAGGAGCAGCGGGAGCGCAAGTTCATGGAGGACCAGGAGAAGGACCGGGAACGGCGCGAGGAAACGCTCCTGGACGCCCATCAGTCTCAGGCCAAGTACGAGCGCGACATGCGTGACATCCAGGAGTCCATGAACAACCGCAGGGCTTTGGGCCTGTCGTCGTCCCAGACGGCCGCCAGCAACAACAAGTTTGTCTTCGACGAATCGGATGAGGAAGACGACAACCCCGAAAACATGGCGCTCCGGGCAGACCGACGAGCCAAGGAAGACGAAATCAACAATGTCATCATGCCGGGCATGGAGCAGGGTGTCGCAACTCTCAACCAGATCGCGCGCACCTTTGGTCAGCGCGTCGAGGAATCTAACAAGCTCATTGACAGGATCGGTGATAAGGTAAGGCCTTTGTTACTCTCCATTCTCTGGCGTGCTACAACGCTGACTGCGTCTTACCTTCTCTACAGAGCGACAAAGTCGACATGGGCGTTCGCACCAACCGCCGTAAGCTCGATGATATACTGAAATAAGATAAAAAAAAGTGCCGAGGCGAGGTACACAGTATTAGATGTAAAGGAGGCCGTGCCACTTGCTCTTCAAGGGGTTTGAGACCCAGGAGCAGTCCGCCCTCGCATGGGTTGCTGCTCTCAATAGCAAGTCGGTCGATGTTTGCACGTGCCAATGATTATTCCCGTCGTTTAGATTGCTGCATGGTTGGTTGTTGTCTGGGTTTGTTCACGTTGGCTAGGTAGTTTTGCATTATCTCGACATCAAATTTCTGTTGTCCTTCTTCGACAGTCACACCATGATATGAGTGCTCCCAAAGCCGAACGCCCGTCAACAACCCGAAACCTCACGACTGAGATATATTGAACGGACATTTGCTTGTGGTGAAGAACCAATGATGCTGGCCTTCGAGCAATGGCGGCTAGGTGGGTCTGGGTCCCAGGCTCCCTGATCGTGCAGCTTAAAAATGTGGGGCTGTGCACTATCCTTGTGCAGTCCCTGAAAAAGAAGAAAAAATGCCACTCCAAGGTTCGATCCGGCCACCAAGACCAGAGAGAGAAAGAGAAGTGCATAATAATTTGGACGCACTCGGCAGCCTCGAGTACTTAACTCGTACACTGCATCGTCAGCTTGAATAGTCCTTCAGACCATGGACGGTCACGTCTCAAAAAAACGCAGGAAGGACAAAGATGCAGGGGGTGGTTCAGTCCTCAAACTCCCAGGCGGCAAGACCATCCCTCTTGACGGGTTTTTGAATGGTGTGAAGCCAAAGCCAACACCAGCGCCCGCGCAAAAGGGCGAGGCCGTCTCTGCAGCAAAAAAGGAGACCCAGAACCCACCAGAGCCGCCGGCCCGGTCTGTGTTGACAACACTCAAAGACCCGGCGCGACGTCGCAAAAAGGACTGGGAGCCTGATGTGGTGACGACAACGACAAAGGGTGACCCGGCACTGCTTCCGGTGCGCAGGGCGCTGCCGATATGGGACTACCAGGAAGCCATCCGCAAACACATGCGGGACAACGACGTCTTGATCCTCGTCGGTGAGACGGGTTCCGGAAAGAGTACGCAGGTGCCACAATTCCTGGCCGAGGAGAGTTGGTGTCGCCGCCGACTGGTGCCCGTACGGTTACCTGACGGCAGAACCGAACAGAGGGCCGTAGGCGGCGTCGTAGCCGTCACGCAGCCACGTCGTGTGGCTGCCACGACGCTCGCGCACCGTGTGGCCAGGGAGGCCGGCACGCCGCTGAACACCTCGGCGGCCGGCAGCTCGGGGCGCCAGGAGGGCCTCGTCGGATACTCGGTCCGCTTCGACCACAACGTCCCCAAGGGAACCAAGATCAAGTTCCTCACTGAGGGTATGCTCTTGCAGGAGCTCCTGCATGACCCCAGTCTTAGACAATACAGCGCCGTCATTGTCGACGAGGTCCACGAGCGAGGCATCGATGTGGATCTTCTGTGCGGCTTCCTGAAGCAGATGCTCCTCTCACCGGACAAGCCCGGCCGTGGAGGTGTGCCACTGAAGGTCGTGGCCATGAGTGCCACGGCCGACATCGAAACTATGGAGGAGTTCTTCTCAGATACAAGTCCAGACCCCAGTGCCGAAACCCGGGGAGCCAGCAGCGAGATGGAGCTTTTGTCGAAGACGCTCAAGATCCAGGGGAGGCAGTTCCCAGTCCAGACCATCTACTCCCCCAAACCGGTAGCAGACCTGGCGGACGAGGTTCTAAAGACAGTCTTCAAGATACACTGCGGTGAACCCCTGCCCGGCGACATCCTGGTATTTCTCCACGGCCAAGAGCAGATTGAGCAGGTCCAAAGGCTCATCGAAGAGTACGCCGCCACGCTTGCATCTGACGTGCCCAAGATCCGTGCCCTTCCGCTTTATGGCCAGCTCTCGATTGAGGCCCAGCACAACGCGTTCAGGCCGCTCAAGGGCCGCGTTCGAAAGGTGGTGCTGGCCACCAACATTGCTGAGACCTCTGTCACGGTTCCTGGAGTACGATATGTTGTCGATACGGGCAAATCTAAAACAAAGCAGTACCGACCCCGGCTCGGGCTCGAGTCCCTCCTTATTGGGCCCATCTCACAGTCGTCTGCTATCCAGAGGGCGGGTCGTGCCGGCCGTGAGGGGCCCGGAAAGTGCTTCAGGCTATACACAGAAGACGTGTACAAGGATCTACGAGAGGCGGATCCCCCCGAGATTCTCAGGAACGACGTGCAGGATGCGGTGCTGATTATGAAGGCGCGCGGTGTTGACGATCTCCTGTCATTCCCGCTCATAGACACACCGAAGATGGCGTATATGGAGAAGGCGCTCACGCAACTCCACATCCTCGCGGCACTCGACGACAACGGAGCCATAACGGAGCTGGGCCGAAAGATGGCGCGGCTCCCGGTGTCGGCATCGCTAGGACGAGTGCTACTGGCGGCGGCGAGCCCGGCCTACGACTGCCTCCTCGAGGCCATCGACATCATCTCGTGCATCAGCGCGGGCGACGACCTGTTCCACCAGCTGCAGTCGGAGGAAGCGCGCGAAGAGGTGGAGGCGCTGCGGCGGGAGCTGCGGCGGCGCGAGGGCGACCTGATGGCGTACCTGACGGCCATGCAGATGTACACGGCCGAGAACTCGGACCGGACCGACTGGTGCCGGGCGCGGCGCATCAACCTGCGGACCATGCGGCAGGCGCTCAACATCCGCAAGCAGCTGCGGGCGCTCTGCGTCACGGAGCGCCTGCTGTCCGAGAAGCCGCCGGCAGACCCGCAGCCGTTCGTGCCGCTATCGCCCGAGGGGGCCGAGGCGCTGACAAAGTGCTTCATGAAGGGGTTCTGCATGCGGACGGCGATGCTGGCGCCGGACGGGAGCTACATCACGACGCAGGGCAAGCACGTAGTGGCGATCCATCCGTCAAGCGTGCTGCACGGGCAGAAGAAGGAGGGCATCATGTTTCTGGAGCACGTCTTCACACAGAAAAATTACGCCAAGAAGGTCGCCGTGATCCAGGCGGTATGGATCCCGGAGGCGCTAGAGGGGCTATGGTGATTATCACTGTCGGTCGTGTTTGCATGTTTTAACGTCATGACGGACTCGGTGCTCATCAAGTCGTGTGGGAAATAAATAGATCATCTGGAAGATACACCACCGCGTTGAGATCTCAAAGGCTCAAAACATCACTTTACCAAATTATTTATCTCAGTCAAAGCGATGAGATGATAGCATAACGACGGTCCTACGAGCGACCGGCATTTCAAACGGTGTCCTATATAGCATGTAATTGTTGGCCGCCGTGCCCATGACACCCGGTTTAAGCTGAATCTTCGCTTCTACAACCAAAAGACATAAATACCTACACAGGTAGAGGTATGTTTGCGAATGAGCATCTACCTTAGTACTTTTAGCCCCAGAGCAGGACAAAACGAAAGACAAAACATACAACACCGAGGATTCCCCAGTGGTCACCCACCTGAGTACTAGTTCGGCCCTCACTGGTTTGACTAGGGGAGAGCGGACGGGATCCCGTATATTCCAGTGGGTATGGTCGTATGTGCTGATTCACTTGGGAAGTTCTCATTTTGTAGCTCAGGCCGCCCCAGGACTTCCTACCCATGCCCTGCCTACGGGCGCACTGGGCGTTGTGTTGAACGTGGTCTCGTTAGCACTGTTTCCTGCAAGCATTCTAGGGGGGCCTCCGTGGACTCGCGGTCACACACGGATTATCTGATTCGTGCTGCCTAGTAGTACGCGAGCAGTTGAGCAGAACAATCACGTCTTGAAAGCATCACCGCACCCAGAAAACCCCTGAGGGTGGGAGACAGTGTGACATTTGCAACATTGACACAGTACCACGCAGCTCAGACCTGCCTCGGCGGGCCCAGTGGCGACAGCTTCAAGGCTCCTCGGCTATCAACCCGACCCTGATCTTCTTGCAACATCTAGTGGAGGGGCGTCCAAAAGCGTCGTTGCTTCTTCTTGGCCTAGGCAGATATATCGACCGGCCGCGGGTGCTTCTAGCCTCTTGCACCGCTGCAAACACGTCAATCATGAGAGCCTCGGTCGCGAGGCTCATGGCGGAAGCCTCGACGCCAGCATCGTCGGCCCTGAGGCCCGCACCCATGGCACTGCTGCCACCGATCCCGCTCTACCGGAGGCTACTGAGGGCACATCGCAAGCACCTGCCGCACGAGATGCGCGTGCTGGGCGACGAGTACGTCAAGGCCGAGTTCAGGGCACACCGGAGTGTCGACAACCCGGCACACTTGGTGAGTTGTGAGCCGGTCCGCTTGCGGACCGAGTTTCTCCTGGCTTAAAAAAAGAAACCTACTGATAAGCCACACCGGATACAGATAGGATTCTTGACCGAGTGGCAGCTCTACGCGCAATCGGTCGAGGGCGACTCCTGGGCGGAGGAGAAAATCGACCCGGCCAAGGTCCAAAAGCTCAGCGGTATGTAGAGGGCCTTGCTCGTTTGCTCGCATTCGAATGTCGACTAATGTGCATACTCCAACAGAGGAACAGGTTGGCCAGCTTTACGAACTTATGATGGCTATAAGGACAAGGAATAACAAGGGAGAGGATGAGGAATCGTCATAATAATGGCAAGTATAGCTCTGCGTATACACTTGTTGTGGTTTAGTATAATGGCTTCCTGAGCACAGAATTTTTCACTCTCAGACCCCTACTTCTCTCTGGATCCAAGGCGCATTTTTCATTGATGTCTATCTTCATGATTTATTGGATTTTGATGTTCTCCATACGTTTACATATACTAGGAAAGTCTTCTATTCTCTAGCTTGGTATTTCGTAATTTGTAGGTCTCGCTTCTCGATTCCACCCTGAATTGGGGATTGATGCTTTAGTTGGGTGTTTTTTTCTAAGCTCGACGTCCCTCAGTCTCTAATCGCCGCCACTCCAATTTGACGTTGGACTGTCCGAATTTTCAGCCCGACCAAATATCCGCGAAACAGGGCTGCAGGTGGAACAAACCCGGCATCCGGCTGTGCAGCACGGAGAAAATCATTCGAGACAACGGGTGGGACATCGACCAAACGGTGAAAAAGGAAAGAGCGAGAGAAAAAGAAAAATTGGTCCGGAAACAAGGTTCGTTGCCGGTGTCGTCTCCTCAGCCCTGTCAGATCCCCCGCCTGGGAGGAAAACCCCACCCTGCAAAACATGGCATTTTCGTTCTCGTTTGCCGGGGACGACATAGAAGACGACGGCACGCAACAGGACAATAATGTCGGGGCCGCAGGTGTCGTAGTCGGAGGAAATGGCCAAGGGTCGCAGCAGTCTGCCTGGGCGGCGCCGAGCAGCTCCAGCGCGTTCCCGGTGCAGGGGAAGCTGCAGCTGCCGCCCGAGCACCACGACATCGGGCGCATGCTGGCCCAGATGCCGTCCAAGATCGCGTACGGCACCCTCGAGGTCCCGGGAGTCGCCCGGCTGCCGCGCCGCGAGCTGTGGGACGTGCGTGTGCAGCTGGCCGCCGAGGACGAGGGCCTCGAGGCCGACGAGGCCGGGCTCGGCCAGCACGACGTCCGCACCGGCATCTACGAGGGAGGCTTCAAGAGCTGGGAGAGCAGCGTCGATCTGGTCAAGGTCCTGTCCCAGGACGACACGTCGCCCACCATGGCTCTGGCCAAGGGGCCTCTGAGGATGATCGAGGTATGAAAAAAAGTCACGCGCGGCTTGCCACCCCCTCAGCCACCATGCCCCCGCATACGACGTTGCTTGATTCTCGGGCTTCAACAAGACGAAAAAATAGAACCACTGACGAGGCCTCCCTTTCACGTGCAGCTTGGATGCGGAACAGCACTACCGTCTCTTGCCGTCTTCCAGTGGGCGGCCGCGCTGGGCGAGGCGACGAGGTTCCCGCTGTCGCTGACGCTTGCCGACTACAACCCGTCGGTCCTCCAGCTCGTGACGCTGCCCAACTTCATCCTCGCCTGGGCGCTGCTGCGCCAGGGCGAGAGCGCGCTGCTTCAAGAGGCGCTGTCGTCGGAGGAGGACTCGGATGCCGGAGAGCTCGAGCTGAGCGACGAGGTCAAGGCCGCCTTCGTGTCGTTCCTCGAGATGTCAAAGATCTCACTCTCCTTCGTCTCTGGCGGCTGGTCACCGGCATTTGTGGAGCTCCTCTATGGCCCAGGACTGAGCGTGCCTCCCCAGTCCGCCCCGTCCACGTCTGGGCCAGGCAGCAGTAGCAGCATGCTGGTAGTGGGGGCCGAGACCATCTACTCGCCCTTCGCGCTTGGCGCTTTCGCGGACACGCTGCTGGCAGTGCTCCGGAAGGAGCGCGCCGACCGGCCGGACGGTGGCGCGACGAGCATTGTCGCGGCCAAGAGGCTGTACTTTGGGGTCGGCGGGTCACTCGACGACTTCGTCGAGAGGGTCACTAGTGAGGGCGTCGACGTGCGTTGGCTGAGGGAGGAGACAGAAGGCGTCCGCCGCGGGGTTGTCCGGTGCTCGCTGCCGTGACGCGTCATCTGTCGGGAGTCCCCGCCAAGAGAGAACGTGTTGAGGCGAAGCAACTGGTCTAGATTTCTAGGTAGCAGTAGGCCCTCGACTAACTTCTGTTACCATCCAACCATCGCGAGTCTTCTTTCGGGTGGCAACAAACTCCACTGGGAAGTGACGACGCATGCAAGTGGCTTTGTCTGCGATACCGCAATCGAGACAATCGGCTGTCTGCCGGTACTGAGGACGCGTAGCGCTGCCCCCTCGGCGGCTAGCCGTCAGTCCATGCTGTCTTACATACCTCTCGAGGTACTTGTGTAACATCGTTCTTCCATCGCGGGACGCATGTAGTAAGCAGGGACGGGGCACATCTCGATAGAGTTCACCGCAGAAGAAAAACGGGGGAAAAGAGCATCTCAGGTCTCACTTGGGTGTGCGTCATATATTTGCAAGAATGGATCTATTGTGAAGCTCTGCTCGCATGTTTGACTGATGTTGGCAGCGATGCGGAAGAACCGAGACTTCCGAGGGGCAGTGCACCACGGATCAAGACAGCTGGTAAGTGGCATTGGATGGCTGCACGGAACCTTTCTCTCGTGTTGAGATGGAGGGTGATGGCTGACGGCGGCTCCCAGCCCCGCGATGCTGCCTAGCAACTGCAACTGGATTCACACAAATATTGAGTGGCAGTGGCCAGACAGAGCCTGGATCCAGGCTGCTGGTCGCGGGTGTCCAATGGGGAAACCGCCGACTGGATGCATATTTGTTTTAGTGTCGCGCTGGAGTGTTTCCGCCGCTGGTGCTAGCTGCAGGCGGCGTTATTCTGGCGGGGGCTGTTCTCTGTCGACACATGCAAGCAAATGGAAATCAGGCAAGCTCATGCATGCTTCGGCCCTTCAGAATTTAGAATTTGCGCTTTTCGCTTTTGTGACACGGCAAATGGATCCAGCGGTTGCGGTGCCCCATCCAGGCGACCGTTCGGGGAATTCAATGTCTTGACTGCGGTCAAGGATGGGAAATCGGTGCAATCAATCAACTGCAGCCGCCCCAGCCATGCAGCCCAGTCCCATGCATCCCAGTCCCTTGCGCTCAGTTCTGCTCCGTCCAGGCGGCCAACTCAAGCATTCCTTCTGGTTGGTGGGCGCGGCGTCAGCTGGTCTACCACCAACGGCGCGCGGGCGTCCGCAAAATGAGCCTCGTCGTCGGTCTCTCGCAAGCCACGCGTCGGTGCTAGCGGATTGCTAGGCTGGAACAGGGCAGATCCTGAGCTCAATCAGTGAATCGCTGAATGAATGGCCCATCGAGGCCCGTGCGGCCATGAATCGGCAGTCACGGTTCCATCGCGTCCCACAAACCGAGGGGGACTCTGCGCGCGCAGCCCGACACCACCTCCAGGTCGAAAAAGGGCCAACACGAGCTCGCTGTGCCTCCTGCGGTTGCAATTGAAATGCACTCGGGGGCTCGAACCTTGGCGGCGTGATGGTAGGTGAAGCGGAGCGCCGCGCCGTTCGTGCGATCGCAGAGGAGCCTGGAGCCTGGGCCGCCCCCTTTTACCCGTGGTTCGGACTGAATCACGCCTGCGCGTGGCGGCATTTTGGGAGGATCCATTGCCCGCATCATTGCCCAATTTCCAGCCGGAGCCACCCTCTGCAGGGCTCCCAGCACGGCACCGGTGGGCGGGCCAGCGGCTAAGCCGATTGGGGAAAGCAGATGACGCTGTGGAGAGCGGGCCTTGGTCGGACCCCTGCCTATCCTCCGCGTTATTATTGTGGATACCTTCCTGATCAGTTGGCTTGTATTGAGATTGAGGGTGGGCCGAGGGAGAAAGGAGCGCCCCAGCCTTGGCGCGCTTCTGGACGGCCGCACGGGATGGATGGGATGTGTGGATGGGATGTGTGCTTGTCCCCTGGGGCACAGGCGCCGGGCAAACATGGGCGCGCTCGACTCGAACTGGATAACAAACTTTTTGCGGCCGGCCGGCCTGCGAGCCCGCTTCGGCTGGGGGTGTCATTTTAAAAGT
Source organism: Falciphora oryzae (assembly GCA_000733355.1). Taxonomy (NCBI): domain Eukaryota; kingdom Fungi; phylum Ascomycota; class Sordariomycetes; order Magnaporthales; family Magnaporthaceae; genus Falciphora; species Falciphora oryzae. The sequence goes on from JNVV01000006.1 coordinate 1,430,837, forward strand.
GGCGCCGGCTGGAAAAACACAACAATAAAAGCCATCACCCGCCGCGCCGTCCATCTGGTGGTTGTCGCTCCCGTCCCTTCACGGCCTTTCAACTCCTTTCACTCTTTCAGGGACTGTTGACTGCTTCGAGCTATTACATTATCGCCATATTGTAATCCCAAACGGTAAGTGGCGTGTCGCGTCCTTGGCCCATTCCAGGGAGTCCCTCGCACCGAACACCCGTCCAGGCAGGAGGGGTGACTCGAGCAACTGCTGCGTTTCACTGCATTCCCCCGTCCGTCCCGTCCTCTTGACACTAGCCTCCGTCGTCACCGTCGCGGCGTGGGAGCGGGCGTCATGCATCGCTCGCGCTGTTGGCTTTCCTTCATAGATGCCTCCTCCCTGACCCTGCTCGCCGCACCCCACTCCACGTCGCACCTTCCGTCTTTCTGCCCGCTCTGCTCCCAACCTGCGCCCGGCCTTGTTCTGGGGACTGCTCTCGTCGACGGACCCCGCTGCTTCTGCTCGCATCTCGTCACTACCACTCGTGATATCGACATTTTACGCTAACAGCCGGCACAGCTTCTTTTGCGCTTCTCAACCTTCGCTCAGCACCGTCTTACCACCCCATCGCCAAGATGAAGTTCACCACCTCCGTCTTTGTTGCTGCCCTGGCCGCCGTTGCCTCGGCCAAGCCCAAGTTCACCAACAGCAACTTCGACGTTGTCGCTGGCCAGTCCTTCGAGCTGAAGTGGACTGATGCCAAGGGCCCTGTCACCCTCGAGCTCAAGGCCGGCACTCCCCCCAACGGGATGAAGACCTTCTCGGTCCTGGCCAGTAAGTAAATCATCTGTGTAGACTGCTGGTGTATCTTTTACTAACACCGTCAAAGAGGACGTCTCGGGAACTTCGTTCACCGTCACCGTCCCCAAGGACGTGCCCTCCGGCCAGTACGCCTTCACCGTCGCCGACGGCCCGACCGCGGACGACACCAACTACAGCGTTGCCTTCTCCCTGGTTGGCACCGGCTCTTCCAGCAGCAGCTCTGTCGCCTCGACCACTAGCAGCCGCTCCGCTACCAGCTCCGCGACCTCTTCGAGCGCCACCACCCTGACCACCTCCGCCTCGGCCAGGTCCAACTCCACTACCACCACTTCGTCCGGCTCCACCTCCACCCGTGGTATGTATCAACTGGTCACTTTTCTACATGTTTTTATTGACGCTCGTTAAACTAACCTAATTCGCTTTCTAGCCTCTTCTACCTCGTCTTCCAGCTCGCCTGCTACCACCACTGGCACCATCCCCAACTCCAACAGCTCCGGCAACAAGGTCCAGTCGTCGCTGGCCCTCGTCATGCTCGGCGCTGTTGCCTACGCCTTCCTTAACTAAGAGGGTCATGGGACCGGTTTTGTTTTCGGGCGCATTGGGAGTTCTCGGTACTGCATGACGGTCGGTCAAGAGTCAACCGGATCGAACAGTGATCCGCATGATAGAAGGACGACTATCAACTGGCTATAGGGAATTTGCATAGTCTGCGCACGCAGATCATGTTTACCTGCAGCTGCTGCTTTTCTGCTCGCAGGAGGGAGACGGTAATTATTCCAATGTAATAACCTTGGTCAGGGTACACCTGCTCACATAGCACTGTAATCATGAGTCTACGGAGATTTCTCCGCCATTGACTCAACCCTTAAACGTTCAATGGAGCCGCTTGTGTGTTGTGTATGGATGTATCGCGGGGCGGCCGCCTCCACGCTGTTCTTGGTGCGGGCGGTTTCCTGCACGCGTCGAGGTTTGATTTCGGGAACCCGCAGGTCCATCTACCATGGGGCCGGAGCAAGGCAATGGGCATTTCACCAATTGCGCCATTTGTACAACGTATTCTACAAAGTACATCCCCTTTGAACGATTTCTCCGTCACATGTATACCAGATGCAGTTTTTTTTCCATCTGGAGGTCCGTGGGGAAGATAGGCCATGGATACACAATTATTTCTATCCATTTACCCCTGCCCTAAAGCCCCTATCCTCAAGGACTGGTACACTGTATTACAGGAGCGATTCGGAAACACCAGTGCGCGACAAACCCGAGTACAATTATTACCAAACATAACCTGTGCAAACCCGGTTCTATCATTCATTATCCAAGATGGAAGCCAAAACAATACTGTCCTGGTGTGCTCGTCTAGCCCCAGGTCTCGTGTGCAGCGTACACAAAGACTCGAGCTTGTCTGACCGCATAATGCCCCTAGCCCGGGCATAAAAGGGGGATACGGCAAGATATGTATAGACACCCAAAACTCTCAAAACATTACTGTCCAGACAGGTTTTCGCTGCCGCTCCCAGATGAGCTCCCGCCCTCGCGATGCGCCTCCTCGTCCTCGTCTCCAGCGACGTCAGTAGGAACGGGGGGCGACCAGGGCGCGACGTCCTCGCAGCCCGTGGGGACGCGGCAGCGGTCGCGGGCGTCGCACGTCTTCCACAGGACCTCGCGGAGCTCGGCAAAGACCTGGGTCGGCGCGTCGAGGGCCCAGATGACGTCGAGGTGCTCGTAGTCGGCGACGACCTTGGAGTGCACCACGTTGACGTGCGGCTCCCTGCCGCGCTCGAACCGCCGGAGAAGCTTGGCGCCGTCCACCAGGTCGTCGCGCCCGCACACCCAGAAGGCGAAGGGCGGCGCCTGCGAGTTGTACCACGCCGTCGACCCGCGCGTCTTCCTGCTGCGCCGGCTGCTCTGCGGCGGCGACTGGTGGCTGGCCGGCGGCGGTCCGTTTTTGGGCTGCTCCGCCGAGGTAGTAGCACCGACGCCGCCACCGTTGTGGTCGCCGCTAGGGTCGGGGCTCGGGCTTGGGCTTCGGTCAGCCACGCCCTCGGGATCGAGGACGAGGTTGCGCGGCCATTGCTGCAGCGGGCTCCGGCCGCGCTCCGGGTGGGGGTTCTGCCTAGCTTCCTTGGCTGCAACCGAGTCGCTCCCGACCAGCCCCTTGCCCTCCTTTTCGGCCGCTGCGTCCTCCCCCTCCTCGGCCCGCCACTCCTCCTTGGTGGCCAGGATGCACTTGTGGCGGGCGAAGCACTCGCGGCCCAGCCACCACCTCATGGACTCGGCCGAGACGTAGACGGGCGCGAACTGGAACATGCGGTCGCGCAGGCCTCGGTCCCAGCGCTCGTCGGTCCAGTTGAACAGGAACGAGAAGACGAGGTAGCCGAGGTGGCCGTAGAGGCGGGGCGGCAGCAGGCGGTGCATCCGCATCATGAAGGGGATGAAGGCATGGATCCCAAACATGAGGCGGAACATTGAGGGCGTGATGACCCTCATGAACTTGAAGTACATCTTGCCGATGAGCGGGCCTGCGTAGGCCGCGGGAGCCAGGGCGCAAAAGACGGTCAGCTTCTCGCCCAGGTCCGGCCGCTGCTCCTTGGCAAGCGCGACGAACGTCTGGGTTGTGCCCTGCGAGTGGCACACGAGACCGATCTTTTCGAATCCTGTCTCGTACAACACCCGCGAAGTCAAGGCCGGGAGATCAAATGTCCCCATTTCCCTGATATTCCAACACCAGACCTGCGGGTCCTGATACTTGAAACGGCTGTGTTTCGGGTTGAAGCCGCAGCGGTTGTTGCCCAGCCATACGTCATATCCCGATTTGCACAGATACTGGGTGACTGATTAGCTTTAGTATTATCTGAGGGGGAATAGCAGTAGAGAGGGAGACTAACGAATGCCAGCGAGTCGTCGTCGTTGCAACAATACGCGCCAGAGCTCTGCAACAGGCCGTGCATAAGCAAGACGGGGAACTTGCGGGGCCTGTCTGGGTTCCTAAGCCTCTTCTTGCTGCTGGCGAACACATCTGGCCCACGCTGCTCGCGCTCCGCGGGCGGAAGCTCCTCGTACTCCCTAGGGTCGTACACATGCCAAAGGTCGATGATAAACCCGTCCTCGGTTTGGACTTGGAACTCCTCGATATCAAGACCGACCCGACGTGCATAATACGCCACGTCGCACTTGATCGGGTCCGGACCGCCTTCCGTGGGCACGTATCCGACGCCGTCGTCTTCCTTCTCGCCCAGCGTGTCGTGAGAGCCGCGACGCCGCCTCCAGTTATGAGCTTGCTCTCGACGTGCCGCCTCACGCCTCTTTTCCTCGTCGTAAAACACCCTTTTGGCGTCTGGGTCGCGCAGCATCAGCCTGCTGATGATGCGACCACAGACCGGCGGGATACTGGTGAAAAGGGCGCCCAGGACGATGACGCCGAGGAAGGCGAGGCTGAGGAAGAAGGACGTGACGCGGAAGGTGGTGCACTGGACGCCGCGCCAAAAAGACGGGGGTCCGTACAGGGGCAGCGGGGGGAACAAGGGGTTCGTATGCGATGGCGGCATCGACCGGCGCAGCGAGCCCTCGCCCGACTTCTGTATAGGCTTGCCATTGACGTCGCGAAGGGCCTTGGCGAGCTTTGCCGAGCTCTGTTCTGCGCGCCGGCCGCCCTCGGCCGCCGCTGGAGGGGCATCGCTCGCGAGTGCAGGTGAGGAGCGGGAGGCGGCCTCCTGAGCGTGCTGCGTCTCCTCAAGCTCCTCCTTGAGAATGTTGAGCTTGTGGGCCTCCTGGAGAGGCACAGCGGGTAGGCGGTTACCATTGGCCGTGACGACGACGGGGTCGTGCGGCGTGACGAAACGGGCCTCGACGGTGACAGCGTCGCCACTGTCGGTAGTCGTCAGGTGCGAGAGCTTCTCGGACTGCTTGGCGAACTTGGCAGCAGAGTCTCGGATGAGGGATCCGGCCTTGGGAGAGGAGTCGCTACCTCCCGAAGATGGCCTCTCCATCTCAGGCGCTTTCCCCCCGGCATCGTCAAGGGGGCTGCCCTTGGGCTCACCGGATTCAGCCTCGATAGCCATGCCGCGCAAGCCAACCCAGCTACTCCCCCACCCGACCCTCCGATCCGAAAGGGTGATGCTGCGTTTGACGATGCCCCTTGCTCTTGCAGATCAAGATACTGACGAGGCTTTATATAGATTCGTCTAGCGTGATTGGGAAAAGGCTAGGGAGGTCGCATGGAGTTTCTAGTCTCGAGGACAGTGGCCGCAGGAGTAACTGAAGCATGAAAATTATTGTGGTTTGCTGTTGTATGCAGCCAGAAATACCAAGCCTCTACACCGACTATACAAAAGGCGGTCGCTGTCTGTGTTCTGGGTCGAGATCAGAAGATTATGGCCGTGAGCGAGCGGCTGGGTGCCAATAATCAAGCTGCACGCGAATCAAGGTTGGCTGTCTGGAATCGAGAGACGTCATGGAGAGAAGTAGCGCGCAAAGAGGTACTTGATTCTTAGTGCACGCTGCAAATATCTCATGTAGCGTTACCTAGCGTCGGCTGTGTCTCCACCATGGAGATGTTCTTTCTGAACGGACACAGTCTGATAAAAACCGACCGACCAACCCCTGCAGCGAATGCTCGGCAGCCGCGTCTCAAAAATTGATGGAATCAGGGTTAATAACCAAGGGAAGCCACGCAGCCCACACCCACGAATGTTGCAGCTCAGCGCCTGTAGATATGGCAAGTACAGGCCAAGGGGAGCGTTGCGTCATTTTGCGCAGCAAAGCAGGGAGAAGATGAGAGCAACAAAAAGCACGTTGACACAGCCCGCGCATCGCTAGCACAGACATGTGAAACTCCACAGCGGAAGCCCCCGATTGGGGATCGCATCAGTCGTCGTCCGCATCGAAGGCTACGTTTGTCGTCCACTAACGTCAATAAACGAGTCACACCTGAATAAAGCTGCGTTCATGCACCGGCAAACCGTCTCTGCAATCAATATCTCAGGCAGTTTTCTGGCGACTTCAGGGGTGTTCGTGCAGCCAGTGCTCACGTGATCATACCCCAGTCCTGCCATCTAGTCTAGACGCGCCTGCCATGAGGGGCCGGCGCGCTGGGCCGAGGCCCAACCCAACCCACTGGAGCTGAGAACTCCACTAGATCATCGAACTGCTTGGTATTGATACTGTTGTCTTTGACTCGGCGCCCGACCCCGGCGGCCTGCCACCCACTAATCCCGACATGCGCTGTTGCGGACCTGTGTGAGAGTCGCCCGAATCGCACTGAACTGCTTTGCTCCCACGCCGTCCGCCGACGTCGCACAAGCCACGAACTCTCCCGCCTGAGTGCGCCCGCCGCCCTCCTCGGTCCGCTATGGACGCGGCCCCTGCGCTCGCCTGCCGGAAACGGCGCCGGAGAAGGCGTGAGGACAAGCTGCCCATCTCGGCCCGCCTTGCCCTGGACGACCATCTCCGCAGCGACGTCGGCATTTTGTCCGAGGACCTGTTCGCCGACCTCTTCCCCCATCTGCGGAACCGTAAGCCCTCTATTCTTGTCCATCGTCGTCTGCCCGTCTGTGAAGCAAGCAGGCGATCGCCGGCCCCGAAGCTGACACGCGACTGCCCTGGCCGCCGCAGAGCCCCAAGATTCCGGTGAGGTTCACTACGTGGCCATTGCCCCCTGGATGCCCGACGCCTCGCCCGAAACTACCGACTGGACCATTGTGCCCGTCACAAAGTCCACCGCCCTGTCGCACTCCACCGTCCAGTTCTCCCCCTCCGATTCGAGCCTCGTGCTACAGAACTTCGCCACCACCCTCGAGCGTGTTGCCCCATCCAAGCTATCCAGTCACAGCAGAAGCGGCATAGATATCTTGGTCGTTGACGCCGTTGCTCTCTCGCTCGACACTGTCTTTGTCAGTCTGGATGGCGACCTTGCAAAGCGTCTCGGGAACGGCGAGGGCACCTTCTTCAGGGACCACCCCGATACCTCGACGATCGGCAAGGGAAATGCCTCGTCGGCAGCATCCTCCGAACTGCGTCTGGCCACCGCTCTACGCGCTGCCCTGGGCACCCTCCGCGTTGTGCATTCCGGCGATCTATTCCCGCTGCCACTGCCCCCGCACCCGATAACCCACGTCCCGCCGAATCCTGGCAGGGTCACGCTCTGCGAGCCCGTTTCACAGGGTGTTCTCTCTCCCAAAACCAAAATCATTGTCTCGCCCAGTCGCTCGCGCCCCAAGGGGAATAGGGACAGGGGCTCCGCGCGCCCCGGCGGGATGCTCGATGGCGTGACTGAGGCCGACGAGGACACGGCAAATGACCAGTTCTACTCGGCTGCGGAGGAGCGGGACAAGATCGAGGTCAACGATTCGGCCGTTGAGAGCTCTGCCACCACCAGCGCGTCCGAGACGGAGCTGTCGGAGGGCGACAATGACGAGCTGTCGGACGATTCAGCCGACGATATGATATCGCTGCAGACCCCGACCCTGCCACCGCCTACCGCGAGTGGGCTGTCGACCATGCAGCCTGGTACGCCAATGACCGTGGGCCGCGGGAGAAAGACCAATGGCATGACCACACCTGGCTCCGTATTCTCGTCCTTTACAGCAACGACTGCACGCCCGGACCGCCCGCGAGGCCGTCTGTTCAAGGCCCAGGGGCTTGTCAAGCCCATACCGGCGGAATTGCTGCACCCGAAGCCGACGCCCGAGGACGACGAGGAGGCTCATGTGTACGTTGATGTGAGCAACTTGTCGAGGATCGGCTGCTTCTCTGGGGACTGGGTCCGGGTTGAGGCCTCGTCGGCGCCCCCTGCCAACGGGTTCGGTCCATTTGCCTTGGGGAGCTTCGGGGAACCAGATGCGCAGGAGCCGGCCTGGAGGCCCGCCAGGGTGTTTGGCCTGCCTGAGGGGTACTCGAGACGGCCCGTCAGCCGGATCCCGAGCTCCAAGCATGGCGGCCGCAGCCTTTCTTTCTTCGAGTCGCAGGTCCAGAAGCCGACCAGTCCTCTGGCATATGCGTCACCCATCCTTCTCGCTAACCTAGACGGCCCGTCACATCTACGCTTGCTGCCCCTGAAGCGGGCTATTGCGCATCACCACGGGGGTGGGCCGCACTCGCAAGCGGCGGCGGCGATGCAACCACCTTTTGCCCGTGACGTCGTCATCCAGCAGGTGCGCACCCCCGTGTCCTCGTCTAGGGACTTGGAGGTGGCCGTCATGGCCGGATTGAAGTGGTATTTTGAGAAGAAGCTTCGTGTAATCAAGGCCGGCGACCTCATCGCCGTGCCCATCGACACGCAGCTTGGGCGCACAATGAAGGAAGCGTCCTCGGGCGAGGGCTCCGCGATAGACGACATACTTTCGCTCGCGGCCGGCTCCGCCAATACAAAAGCTCCCGATGGACGGGGCTTGAGCCTAGACGAGGTGGCCTGGTTCCGGGTTTCGCATCTACAAGCACAGAAGCAGGAAGGTGTCGAGGCCGAGCAAGAGGAGGCACTATGGGGCTCTGCCGCCTGCGTCGAGACTTCAATGGCCCACCTAGAATCGTCGGGCATGGTCAATGGGCGCGTTCCCGGTGTGAAGGCGAGCACTTGGCAATACTATCTAGGTCTCCTGAACCCGCCCAGCGGCGTGTTAGGGTCACCTCCTGTGGCCATCTCCGAGCCAAGGCCAAGCTACATCTCGCCATTGCGGCGTCGTGTTAGAGAGCTGCTGGCCGCCGCGACGAGCAAAAGGGCCATACATCTCAAAGCGCCGCCCGTCGCCATCCTGCTAGTCTCCACGCAGCGAAACATTGGAAAGGCGAGGCTGGCCACGGACGCGTGCCGTGACATTGGCCTGCACACCTTCACGGTGGACGCATTTGATATACTGAGCGAGGGAGGGGCGGGCGGTAGCGATGTCAAGACGGACGGGACGCTCAAGGCGCGGGCGGAGCGCGCACTGAGCTGCGGGCCGGAGTGTTGCGCCCTCCTCATTCGACATGTCGAGGCGCTAACGGCGGAGCGTATGACAACGACAATGCGCGGCATCTTGTCGGATGCGAGGGTCCTCATTGCAACCACTACCGAGCCTGACAAGATCCCTGACGGCGTGCGAGGCCTTTTCACGCATGAGCTCGACATGTCGGCGCCTGACGAGGGCGAGCGTGAGGGCATTCTGCGTTCCATCGTTGACCAGCGCGGTCTCGCCCTCGACGCCGGTGTAGACCTTGGTGCGGTCGCCCTAAAGACGGCGGCCTTGGTGGCCGGTGACCTCGTAGACGTCATCGACCGCGCCTTAGTCGCACGGCGGGCGCGGCTCCAAGGGCTGGCCGAGCGGGCTAGTACCGGAAGCACCGAGAACGGGCTGCCAGCCGTCACGGTCAGAGATGTCCTGGTGGCTGGAGGATCGGCGGTGCGCGGGCTCACCAAGGGCGACCTGGACACGGCGGTCGACGCGGCGCGCAAGAATTTTGCCGACGCCATCGGGGCGCCGAAGATCCCAAATGTGACGTGGGACGACGTCGGAGGTTTGAGCAACGTCAAGGAGGCCGTCAAGGAGACGATCCAACTGCCGCTCGAGCGGCCGGAACTCTTCGCCAAGGGCATGAAGAAGCGGTCCGGTATCCTGTTCTACGGACCGCCTGGAACGGGAAAGACGCTGCTTGCAAAGGCTATCGCCACCGAGTACAGCCTCAACTTCTTCAGTGTCAAGGGCCCGGAACTGCTCAACATGTACATTGGAGAATCTGAGGCAAACGTGCGGCGCGTCTTCCAGCGGGCGCGGGACGCGAGGCCCTGCGTCGTCTTCTTCGACGAGCTCGACTCGGTGGCCCCCAAGCGTGGAAACCAAGGAGACAGTGGCGGCGTCATGGACCGCATCGTGTCGCAACTACTGGCCGAGCTGGACGGCATGTCGTCTGGTGGTGGTGGCGGCAGCGGCAGGGACGACGACGACGACGGTGCCTCAGCCGGCGGCGTTTTTGTCATTGGTGCCACCAACAGGCCTGATCTGCTAGACCAGGCACTTCTCCGTCCGGGCCGTTTTGACAAGCTGTTATACCTTGGCGTCTCAGACACACATGAGAAGCAGCTCCGGATTATGGAGGCGCTAACGAGGAAGTCAGTAGTCCATGTTCCTCCTTCAACCCGTAGCATTGCACCAAGGGCCCAAGCTAACCACGCATATGCGTATCACTCAGGTTTACGCTCCATCCGTCAGTGTCTCTTAAGGCCGTGTCGGAGAAGCTGCCCTTCACATACACGGGCGCCGACTTCTACGCCCTCTGCAGCGACGCCATGCTGAAGGCTGTCACGCGGCAAGCATCGCGAGTAGACGCAAAGATCAAGGCCCTGAACGCAGAGCGCGAGGCGTCGGCGGGCGGCGGCGGGAGGCCGCCCATCTCGACGGCCTACTTCTTCGACCACTACGCCGAGCCCGAGGACGTGGCCGTCATGGTGATGGAGCACGACTTCATGGAGGCGCACCGCGAGCTGATCCCCAGCGTGAGCGCCGGCGAGCTGGCGCACTACGAGCGTGTGCGCGCCACCTTTGAAGGCGGGAGGGACAAGCAGCAGCAACAGCAAAACCAGCACCATCAGGACCACAGCCTGATGCCCCGCGGGCCCATCCGCTCCGTCTCGTCGAGCTCGAGCGTCAAGGGTAAGGGGAAGGCCCTGATGGCTGCTCCCACCCTAGGGAAGGGCGGGGGCAAGGCTGTCGCGCCGTCGAGCAGCGACGAGGAGACCGTCAGCGGCCTGGCAGGCTCCGACGGCCACGGTCCGGGGAGCGTGAATGGGAGCATTAGGGGGAAGGGGAAGGGCAAAGCAGTAGCGACGACGGGTCACCTGGACGGCTCGGGCGGCGACGACGAGGGGCTGTATGATTAAAAACATGACACTTCAAAAAAGTACAAAATGAAGGGAGAAAAATAAAAAGAGTGGCGCCTCCTGCGCTACTAGGTAATGCTATCTGGTCAGATATGTTGCCTCTCTGTACCTACAATACGCGTGCGGGCGCACACTCGCACACATGACGAAAGATTTGTATAAGCGGACATAACACGGGGGTTTGGCGTTAGACATCACCTCAATGTTTTGGGCAGAAGACATACGTCGCAGATAGCACGGTTGTTGTAGGCTGAGGCTGTGGATATCGTCCATCGAACACTATAAAAAGGCGCGCAACAAAATGTCCACCAAGTCATGACAAAACAAAAGGGGGCAAGTTACGGGGCACATGGAATCTGGCTCCCTTCTTCACGCCTTGGTATCTTTGCTCTCCGGGGCCTTTTTATTCTTTGGTGCTTCCGCGCTCTTGGCTGGCGCTGGCGCTACCGTCTTCTTCGGCTCCTCTTCTTCCTCTTCGTCGTCGTCGTCGTCATCATCATCGTCATCATCATCTTCGTCTTCCTCCTCTTCGGGCTCCTCCTTGATAGTCAGCTCCTTCTCGACAGCCTCGATCTCCTCGGGCGACGCGGGGCTCACTACCGAGCCACGGTAAGAGGTCACGGGCGGGTCGACATCGGTGGGCTTCCAGGCGGTGCTGGTCGGGCTCTGGAGGGTGCGGAGCAGCTCCTCGGAAGACGAGGGGCCTCCGGCGGCGGAGCTGCCGCCCTTCCACGCGCCCGAGGTGGGCGACTGGAGCCCCGCGTCCGTCTTGGCGGCGGGTTTTGGAGCCGTTGATGCCAAAGAGATGGCTGCCGGCTTCTTGGCCTCGCCTGCCTCCTTCTCAGCTCCAGCTTTGGCCGGGGCCGCCTCCTTCTCCTTCCCGCCCGCCGCCTTCTCCCCGGCCCCGGCCTCCTTGGACTTGGAGTCGGCGGGGCCGCTGTTGCCCTTCCCGTAGACTTTGTCGCGCAGGCTCTGGAGGCGGATCTGCTTCGCTTTGGCGGCGGCTTCTTCGGCGACGCTGAGGACGGGCACGGTGGTGGTGGCGCCGGGCTTCGGCGGGCCCTTGTGGGCCGCGGTGGCTGGGGTTGCCTTCTTCTCGGGTGCTGGCGGTGCCGGGGGAGGCTTCGGGGCGGCGGCTGCTTTGGCGGCGGCGGCGGCACCGGCTGCGGCGGCGGATGCTGCTGCGGCCGGAACAGCAGGCTTGGGCTGGACAGGCGGCAGCTTCGGGGCCTGGCTGATGGAGGGCTGGGTGAAGTCGTCGTAGAAGATCTTGACGTGCTGCTTGAGCTCGCCGTATTCGTTCCATTCCTCGATCTCGACCAGGTCCTACAGTGGCCCAGCGAGCGCGTGTCAGAAAACAAAGTATCAACTCGACCCCCGAGAAAGAAGGGCAGGGAAAAACGCACGCCCAGGACGAGGCCCTCCTGGACAAGGCCGGGCAGCTTGCGCATGCGGCCCGACTCGTCCTTGCCGGCCCTGCGGCCCCACAGCATGCGAGCCTTCTCGTCGGTGGCGATGTCGATGGCCTTGAAGGGGACGCGGTTCGCTCTCAGGATGGTCTCGAGTCGCGAGGTGGCCGTGACGATGTGGGAGCTGCCGGCGGTCAGGGAGGTGTAGATGTAGAGGGCCGGGTCGGTCGAGTAGGTTGCGGCGGGCTGCCCGGAGGCGGAGGAAGCCATGGTGATGGTGGGTGGCTGCTTTCTTGGGGGAGGGCCTCCTGGTCAGCTCACGTCCCTCGGCAGAACAGCAGGTGGTCTCAGTGCTGCTCCGTACCTGGGCGGGATCTGCTGCCTCAGGCAAAGCACGACGCGAGGCGAGGCACGTCTGAAAGGGCGGTATGTCGTTGGCAGAGCACAGGTCAAGCGGCACAAAGACGGGCGGGGCAGGTGAGCAGCAGCTTGGGGCCAGTGCTCGGCAGTGGCCGAATGAGGGGTTCACGACACCAAAGGGAGCATGGCTCAGCTAACATGAATGGCCAAATAAGCCCCGCCCGACCACGCGCTACGATAGAGGGGCACACCTGGGCTCAATTCGGTTTCAGGCTGGGCGAGCTTTCCTTGCTGACCAATGCCGCGGCGGGCAACGGGCTCTCCATTCGACAGCCAAAGACATTGATTTGATCCATTGACATGGACGTCGTCTCCGAATCCATGGCGACGGCGAGCAGACACAGTCAACAGTCAGTGTGCGATTGAGTGCATCTCGACTTCATGCATCACCCCGCACGTGGAAAGTCGCGGCAACGAGAGCATCTCAACGTTGGAATGGGAATGCGAGACCACATTCGCCCATTGCGTCGGGTTCTTGGTCTGGCCTGGTCTGGCCGTGCAATTGGTGGTGGACATGGTCCACCTTAGCTCAACGATGGCCCCAAAGGGCCAAGACACAGTGCTCGTTCCGTGCTGCTTTCGCCTTCCATGCCATCGAGGCCTGTTTCCGCGGCAGGCCGACGAAGACGGAACGCTGCACTCGGCCGCTGGACTTTACAGGGCGTGCGTGGCACCCTTGGTTTTCGCCCAGCCGTCGGACAGGTATATTGCATCATTTCCGAGCAGACACAGGCCGACCTCGCAACCAAGCATGGACAATTGCATTGGATATCGGTGCACGACCATGTTGAGAAATCCATTGCACACGCACAGCATTGGCGCGGTGAAGGGGCTTTTTTTTTTCGGTCGGTGAAATACGAGAGGATGCCGACATGGGACACCAACGACGTGCCGTCCACGTGTGACGCTGGAGGCTGTGCGCTCAGTTTTACGCCTGTGTAACGATCAGCTCAACGCGCTAAAGAAAGAAAAAAGAAAAAAAAAAAAATTCGAAGGAGAAGACGAAAAAGGATGAGCGCATTCTCCCTCAACTGGAATGCCACCCCCCGTCGTCGTCAGGAGACAACGGCCCCTGACGTCGACGGCCATGCCTGGCACCAGAGACATGCTCATCTCCACCGACGACGAGCTGGCAAATGCACGGCACGTTGGCACCAGCTCGTCGCCGCCGGGAATCCGACGTGGCAAACTGGGTGCGGATCCGGGACGCTGGTTGGGCGGTCGGATCGAATCGATTGAGCAATCGAAAAGCAGGCGAGATGCGTTCGCCCGGATGCCAGGCGTGCTAGGCCCTTTCACCCAGCCATCCTTTTGATTGGGTTTCTTGGCCACAGACCTTGGCCACGATTCGAGAGCCTGCACGCCGGCCCTGGTCGCTGCCACCACTTTGCAGTGCGCCCGCGAGGCCCCGCAACGGACGGGTCCGCTCAAATGGAAGTCAATGCGACCACTACGGTAGGACCAGAGGGAGGAGGTTGGTTGAACTCTGGTCTTGCTTCGGTCGCCTTGTGTTTTTTTCGATGGCAAGATTGACACACCCACACACCCCTGACCGGGTGGGACACAGAGCCACATGGGAGCATCGTTTTTGTGAGGTCTGGTGCTCGTGTTTCTTTCTTTGGCACTGGGGTGTGGTGTGTGCAGTGTGGCGTGTGTCAGCAGCGGCGTGTTCCTGCAGCGCTCACTTCCCAGTCCTGCTGGATTCGAATGCTGCCCGCTGCAAGGCACCAGGAACGAGCTGCAGCTCTTGGCCCTGTTAGCTAGGAGTTGAGGGCCTGGCTGCAGGCTGGCCAGTCAGAGGCCTGTTGTTCTCGGCTCCCCTAGCCAAATGGCGAAAAATGAGGAATGAGCGACCAAGAAGGCGATCCCCATTCGCCCCACCGCGCCCGAAATTCCCGCGGCTGTGAGTGGACGGCGAGCATGGGCAGCCCTGGTTCACAGTGGGTTCTTCCAGGTTCTACCAGGGGCACTTGGCTGGCGCGCGGGCCTGCCAGCGGCCTGCTGCCCCGGCCGCGCCCACCCTGCTGAGCGTCGGCGCCGTTTTTCCCCAACCGGGGCGCTGGATTAAATAGAGCGCATGGGTCCGTTCTCTGCACGCTCCGTCTGCTCCCCCCTTTTTTCCTCTCTCGCTCGCTCCGCACCGTTGCCCGCATCTTGCGATTCACTCTTTAACCCAGAAACAGGAATTTCTTTTCCAGCTGGCTTTCAGCGCGCCGCTCTCTACCGTCTCCTTGTCATCACCTGCCTTTGCCTTCCTCCTTCGTTTCGTTCGTCGCCTTAGATCTCCGTCGGTACCTCTACTACGATCCAAGCAAGCCCGCCTCGCCAGCCCCGACCAAACAAACGGAGCACACGCAGGTCTTCACCGATACACAAAGAGTCGCCACACTCGCTCAACCACACCCACTGTCAAGATGCTTGCTTCGAACCTCTTCTACGGCGTCGTCGCCTCCTTCGCCGCCCTCGCCGCGTCCCAGACCACCTCGGGCACCACCACCTCGACGGCCACCATGACCAGGACCATCACCATCACCACCTGCAACCCCAAGGTCTCCAACTGCCCTGGCCGCACCAGCTCCACCAGCAGCATCACCAACACCACCAGCAGCAGCACCAGCACCACCAGCATCATCAGCACCAGCAGCACCTTCTACCCGACCGCCAACCTGACGTCGGCCTTCCCCGTGCCCTCCAAGAACGCGACTTCGTACGTGCCGCCCGTGCCCTCCAAGATCGCCACCGCCCCCGTTGGCGTCCCCGTGCCGCCTGCCCCTACCGTCACCCCGCCCGTGACCATTCCCGTTGGCAGCGCCGGCAGCGCAGTTTTCTTCCAGAGTGGCCTGATGCTCGGCCTCCTGGGTGCCGGTGTCGCCATTCTGGCCTAAACGCCTTCCCTCCTAGGCCTTACTCCCCCTCTCCAGCCAACCAGCCGGTCCAGGCAAATCCATCCCCAATCAACATGGAGCCTGGCTGTCTCGGTTTCACCTCACTATACTTTAATCTTCCCTTCTTATTCCCGCTCAGAGATACCCATCCCACCAAGCAATGGTACTTTTGCGTCTTAATTCTTAAAACCACAAGGGGACGTTGATGTTTGTTGTATATTTGGCGGAGTCGTGTTGTTGCTTGTTTTGACTGGCATTTGGCGGAGCGCATGTTTACTCATCTTTTTGGATTTCGAGCTGGGCTGTCAGCCGGAAATTTCTGAGACAAAGCAAACACACCACGACGTCCGCGTGGCCTGTCGTCTCGGCAGATCTAGACCGGCTTCCATATCTCGCCCGTCCTCGATTTGCTTCAGCAAACAACAACGTTTTTGGAGAGCGTCAAGCCTTGGGGTGTCTCGACCTTCACTTCGTGTCGCATACTTTGTTTCCTTGCATCACCCTGCCTTATCTTCACCCTCTCCCGCCCCCGAAGATAAGGGTGGATGGGGCTGGATTCAAGGACCTGGACATAGTTCGTTGGATGGAAGCGATCAATTCATGGGATGACGGCCAAATCAAGACAGGCTTGGATGATGAAGCTGCACGTTTCAACGTATTTCTTTTCCGGTTGTAGGCGCCTGTTGACCTTGGATTTGAACTGTGCAAGTGCCTCGCACACAACCGAACCCCTGGATGACGACCATCAGACGAACAAGCGAGACGTGGAAACGAAAAGGAACAAAGTGTCCGTGGGGCTTGACGGCCCCGTCTCCCTGCAGCCCTATGTATGCTTAGATTTTGAAGGCTGTTGATCCCCGGCTCACGTGTTGGATCGTCATGCGTGGCCTCGCTGCCCGGTCCGCGCGCGCGTTTCGTCTGAACCACACCTTATCAACCACCAGTCGGATCCAGCGTGGGGGAGCCGTCAAGACGGGGGGCTGTTTTAATGCCACAACGAACCAACAAACACATGGACAGACAGACACCAACGCCCCGTCGGATGCCTCCCCTCGCGCCGTGCACGCATGCATGATACGGCCCGCCCGTCGTTGGGGAGGGGAGGGGAGAGACGGCTTTCGCTCCGTCCCCTGCCATCCCATCCCATCCATCCCTTCGGCCTCACCGTCTAGCCCGGCATCTGCATCCTGCATCCGTTAATCTCGTCGCGATTGGGCGAACAGAAGCAGAGCGGCGGCGGCGGCATATGCCGCCCGAACTTGGCCAAGTCACCCTATCACATGAGCACGCACACCTACCCAAGCCCATCTTTTGCCGAGCCCGCCCGTCTGGACACGGCCACAATGGAGTGCGTCCAGGGGAGTGAAGCTCCCATAGGATTCGCCAATGGGGGAACAGCCCTGGATGGATGCAATGGAAGGATCCATCCACCCAGATGCCGAGGAGGGAAGGAAGAAAAATGCGGAGTACACACACACACACCTACACCGTACACAGACCGGTATGCGGACTGACCGGTGAATGTGGGGGCCCTCTTTTTTTTTTCCCGCTGTTTGTCTTGTTTTCGACCACCAACGAACCGGAACGGAGCGTGAGCACGATTTGCCACGATGGGGATTTTCAAACCCCGACAGGCCGATGAACGAGCCATCATGTGAAAAGAAAAAAAAAAAAAAAAAAAAAAAAAAAAAAGAGAGAAGAGAGAGACCAAAAAGACATCTCTGACACAGCCAAGGCGCAGGATAGGTGCTCCGTCTGCACACGGCCACCCATTATCTCCTTTCGCAATGCGCCATCGGCGATGCCCGCGCCATGCCCGTCCTGCAGGGCCCCTACCTTTTGACCCTTGAGACAGCGAAACGGATTTCTCTCCGGTCCTTTCCCTTGATGGTGGTGAGGGGGGGGCGCCACAGAGTGAGAAAGCAGAGTGAAGGTTTCGGGACGCGGCATCCAGGCGCCCGTCGCCTGTCGCCTGTTGCACGGAAAGGGCGGCAACCGTTTTTTTTTTTTCCTTCATCCTTCACTGTAACCCTGCTTTCCATCCTCACCCTTGCTTGCCAGCCCGGCGAGTGGACGATGCCCCAGTCGTAGTCGTAGTTGCGGTTGTGGTGGTGGTGTGCGCTAGGGCATGGGCGGACCAAGACCAGATCATGCAGGCCCTCCTCTCGCTAACCCGAGATCCTGTCCTGTTGGAGGGGCCTGCCGGGGCCATGCGCGTCCTTGCAGCAAACAAAAAAAAATATGCCACCCCAGCCAGTCAGGGTGCCGAGCATGTCGTGCTGTTCTTTTGCTGACCGGGGTGTGTCTTTTATATGCTGCTGCCCTGGCGAGGAAAAAAAAAAAAAAAAAAAGGCACAGGAAAGAACCAGATAGTAGGGACGACGAAGAGGGAGTGTCCGCGTACGGCCGCAAAATCATACGAGGCCCTTGCCGTGGCACTTATAACGGCTCTCTGTCGACGACCATCCCCTTTCCTCTCCCTCTCTTGTTCTCTCTTCATCTCCCTCGCCTTGGCGTGTCTTACCCTCAGTATCTCTAGCCTCTCTCACACCTAAAACTCTTACCAGAGCGGGCACAAGGCCAATTTTTATTTTTGTCGATTTTTTTCTTCCTTTTTTTTTTCCTTGGCTCACGTCTTCCCGAGCCAATCACTGTGCAAGCGAGCCCTAAGCGAGCGAGTGGTCGATCGCCAAGCAATAAGAGAGGTTGTCAAAAACGTACACCTACTCTTACTATCAAGCGAACCAAGGTAGAAAAGTGATGGACATGGCGTCAAAACTCTGCGACCACCACGCCACAGCATGCGGCTGCAAAGAGCTGGTTGACGGCAACGTCAAGCTGTGCGGTGCATGCGAGAACAACGAGTGTGGCTACAACGACGCAGGCCCAGGAAGCTGAGCTGTCGAGCGAGACGATATCGACGTTCGATGTAAGTCCAGCCTTCTCTGCGAATATCTCTTCATGGCCCTCGCTCACAACCACCAGAGAATTCTCGCCGTCATCTCGGCGACGGTAGCACGGTCCGCTCCATTGCCCAATCACCGAGAATGGAGGAGCTGGCCACTAGAGCCATGTATGTGGAACATGAAAAGCAGACGGCACTGCTATCAGGATTGGGAAATGACCTGGAAGGATAGAAGGGACGCCTGGTGATGGATATCCACCAGTGCAGGTACTGCGCGTTTTCATCCCGTATGGCACGTACGGGTTTATGCAATAGAAGGAGGACAAACTGGCTGTTTAGATTGGATTCCTAATTACAAACTTTGTTGAATAGAAAAGGGTTGGTCTTGCACGTGCGTTATGCGTCGCACCCACGCCAATATCCGGCAGCCTTTAGGGCGGCGACCCATCCGTAACCGATCCGTACGGCATGTTATCCCATTGGCCAAAACAGGCGTAGTCGTACTTTGCTAGCCCATCCATCTTCTCCTGGGAAGCCAGGAAGGCTTCGAACTCGCACCAGCCGTCGACGCGAGAGGCGTCACACTCTGGGAGACTCCATCCCAGCGGCAGCGTGCGCTGGTTCAGCACAAAGTGAACGTATTTGGTCTCGCCACCCTCCGTATACCCAGATCGGTCGGCGGCCAGGGGCTTGGGGGTCCGGATAATCTCAATATCAAGGCGCGCGCCAAAGGGCACGATGTGCGAGATAGTCAAGTTGTGCTTTCCCGGATAGGACGATGGCGGAAGCAGCTGTGAGAATTGTCGCAGCCCGAACGCGGTGAGAATGGACAAAATATTAGTGTCGTGGGAGAAGTCAAAGTATAGCGTTTGGTTGAGAGGGAACGTTTCAGTGTTGTTGTCCAGCGTGACGTTGATTTGAGAGCCCGAGTAACCCAGTGTGTGGTTTTTAAGCCGCGCCATCGTCTCTTGTTGATACCCGATCCCCGTCGCTCTCTATGCATGTCGGGTCTTGTGTGAGTAGGTCGCTGACCGGTGGGAGGAGTAGATAGGCAGGCTATGGCATGTATTACGTACCCCAACAGGCGATTGGAAAGCGACGTTTCCCGCGAATGCGAGATCGATTGAGTAACTAAACCCTATCCACTCTTCATAGGTGAACAGGTCGCAAAAGCGGCTGAACCCATACGCAACCTATCGTGAGGGCAGGAACCCAAGCGAGTCAGTTCGTGCTAGAGGCCTTCGTGTTTCCCTGTGGGTTGGTGCATGGATAATCTCACCGTTTCATAAGGGCACATATTCATGGCCGCGTACGAGTCTTCGATCGTCCAAGTGTACCCTTCGATCATGGGTCGAAGCCGCGCAGTGGCTGTATATGAAGAGCCTTGTCAGCAACCCTCTCAGAACCGGGCTCGAACGACAAACGGGTGCATCTCGACCTGCCATTTTGTAGGTAATTGTCGACCCAGATATTCATAGCTTCGTTGCCGAGCTCACTCTTCCGAGAATTCGGGCAGTTGAGGTAGCCGGCAAGGGAATTGTTGAACCCTTTCTGCTCAATAATAACCTCGATAGTGGCATTGCGAGTCCTGGGCCGGTTGGGGTTAGTGAGCGACATATCCACAGAATCTTGATTGCAGGGCGACAGCACTCACCATTCCAGGCCGAAAAATCCGGCCAAGAAGTACTCGGCCGACTTGAGCATGCGATCCTGAGTCGTGGTCCGGACGATGATCTTGCTGTTTGGGTTGTACAACTGGCCATAGTTGTAGGCGTGGAGAATACCTGCACCGAGTCTGTGTTAGGCTGTGTGGGAAGAGAACGACAGGGTCACAGATAAAGAAAGGACTGCCCGTCAGCAGGGACTTACCCGAGTCAAAAAGCTCTTGCCGACCTACAATGCTACAGCGTCAGCGCTTTCGATCATCTGATGGCAGGTGTCACAGAGAAGTTGTGTATTCATTGTGATCGAGTCGAGAGTCAGATGCTCGCCTACCTCGTGGCACAAGAATTTCGTGACCCAATTGGTACTTCCAGTCGTTGAGGAAAGACAGAGGTCCCGAGGCCTTGAAGCGCTTGTCTTTCTTGGCTGAGTGCATTCGGTCACCAAGAGCGACTACATTTGCCCCCTTGGTAGGGTATCGAGAGCCGTGGCGAGACAGCATCTGCGAATGGGATCCTAATTAGGGGTGGCCACGTGAAAAACAAAAGCTGGTTGATAGGGAACGCACCTGGACCTGTAGTATCTCCGCTCCGGCCGGGAGAGGGTATTCAGCCACACCAAAGCCCGGGGAGGGCGAGTAGGGAGAGAGGTAGCTGTAAGTATATGATGCGATATGCTAGCGTGTCAGTGTGTTGATCGATCGACGACGACGAAGGATTGA
Organism: Falciphora oryzae; assembly: GCA_000733355.1. NCBI lineage: Eukaryota > Fungi > Ascomycota > Sordariomycetes > Magnaporthales > Magnaporthaceae > Falciphora > Falciphora oryzae. The sequence goes on from JNVV01000006.1 coordinate 1,451,493, forward strand.
TTCGGAAGTGGGAGACACGAACCCCATCATCTCAAAGATGCTCGTGTTGTCGGAACCCATGCCCTGGATGGGGATTGCAGTCTGCAGGGGAGCATTGGGCACATAGGTGGCCGTCGGGTCGAAAGTAACCGTCTGGCGGAGGAAGGGCGCCTTGCCCGTGGCGGTCGGGCCGGCCCAGAGCTCGGGCGAGGTCTGGAAGTACTGCGGCACGTCGGGGGACGGCGAGCAGGGGCACTTGCCCTTGGACACGGCGGCCACGTCGACGGGGGCGAAGACGGACGAGCCGTCGGCGACGAACTTGACGGCCAGGCAGAGGGCCATGCAGGCGACGACGGCCACGACGACGGCCTTTCTGGACAGCCGGAACCCCGAGGCGGGGCCGTGCGGGAGCGGACCGGCGCCGGCGCCGGCGGTGGTGTCGTCACGGCCGTCCTGCTCGTCGTCGGCGGCGGACACGGGCTGGTATCCCGCCGCCCGGCCCGGGGTGGGTCTGGGGCGCGTCATGGTTGTCGCCATGGTTGTGGAGTCAGGAAGCTTGATCCCCATTCTGTCCGGGGCTCGAGGCAGCAGGCAAGGAGAGAACGAGAGGGGGAGAAAGCTCGCAGCCTTCTCTCTCCGCCAGATGCACCAGGTGATGCCAGAAGGGTCGGGCCAGGTTCAATTGGCCTCGTCCTTCGCGAATTTCCACCGCCGCTGCGTTGGAATGATTTGTCGGCGACACGCGTAACAGGCGTGTCACGAATTTGGCTTTCTGTCAAATGACGTTGCGCCAAGCACGTGGGTGGCGCCTGGCCTGGGCCAACCAGAGGTTGGTGTGTTATTGGGTAAGCAGACCTTCGCCAATGGATACATGTGTAAATGGCCTCAAAAGCTGCTGCACTTATGAAGACGATAGCAGTCGTATATTGTCCATATCTCGGCCGGAACAAGCCGGTATTTGTATAGAATAGTGATGGTATCATTGGTAAGCCGAAGCCGGCTAACATATAAAAATACGCTGTCGTCACTCGTGTCGCAAAATTCATGCAACTCGTCCAGTGCACGAGTTGACTGGTGATAGAGACACCACGAGCCGCATGACAGTTGAATCAAGCTTCCAACGGACTTGGCAGAGTGGGCCATCAGAGGGAAAAGAGAATCCAGGGACACTGCAGAGAGCCGAAGATGGTGGGTATTGCAAGCCGCGGGCAAGATTCAGAGAGATGATGATGCTATCCGGGCCTTTGGGACTGATTCCTGCCAAGTGATAAAGATATGTTGGTTGTGGAAGGCCATCATGGTCACGTGCACCACCTCAAGCTGGATGTCAGACCGCGTCCCGTCTTAGTCCCGGGTGGACACGGGTTCCTGGTCAAGGTGACAGATCCAATTTGCTGTCGGCAAGAAACTGGCAGGCCCTGATTGGCTGGTTGCGCAGAAAGATAAGGCGTATCTCTTGGCGCGAGGGTTGCCGGCGGGGGCTGGGCCTAGCGTCGCGCTAAAAAGGGGTGGTCTTCCCCGGCCGAAGGATTAGGGCGGGTCCTTGTTGCCAAGCAGAGGCACCATGTCGGCAAGGAGCAGCCTCCAACTCGGGACAACTTGACGAGAGGTTATCAAACGCAAAATGGCAGAGGGAAATCTCTCACCATCCGTGCCTTGGGGCGCGGGCATTGGCTGCCCAGCCAAGGCGCTTGGTCCTTGGTATTAGGGGAGAATCCGAGGCTGATAGGGAAAGGGATCGCAAGGTTTGAGACGCCACAATCAAGCGACAATGTTCGGGCACTCCGACCTCCCGCTGCCGCTGCCGCCAGTCGGGTTCCATACTTGCTGCCCTGATAGCACAGGTATCCGACACATGGCAGTAGTCTCTTGCTGGCGTCTAGCGGTGTCGCTGCCGAAACGGCCAGCTAAGCGAGCCGGAATCGAACACATGCGTGTCCCGCTGTGTAAAAGAGCCATGAATTTACAGCTGATTCGATGGGGCGACGACGTCACGTTCGACTACGTCTAGGAAGTTATCTCAAGCCGCTGCGGGTGCGAACGGCTTGGCCAGCATTGCCAGGCCACAAACAGCATTTGGCAAATGGTCAACAGCAAGCAGAAATCGACAAAACAGCTTTCCAGTCCGGACTCTCGGGGGGCGTGCGTACGCTGGTCTGGGTTTCTAGAAGGAAGCGGGGACGACATGCAACGGAGATGCCCAAAGGGGGGAGTGTTTTTGTTCCCAATCTTGGCGGGCTTGATTCGCCAGGGGCATGGCCAGATCCCCGGTCGCGCGGCCCCGCAGCTGGGTGGCATCTCTTTTCTGGCCGTGTAAGCTCTGGCGTCACTTATCTCGGGCTGCGTAAGGCTTTCTGGTAAGACTTTGCAAGGGGCGTTTGTTTGTTCCAAGGCCAAGTCCCCGCGCGACGCTTCTTGGTTGGGATCCTGGACAAGGGGGCAGGCATCGAAGGGATGATTGTGACAGGGCGCAAGGTGTAACACGGGCTACTGATCTTGACCAGCATGATCCCTCGGTGGATGCGGGCAGCCGTCGCGAGAGACTCTCGGGTTAGCTCAGGACGGGACGCGATGGGAAGGGAATGTGTGCACACGACATGGAGAAGAAAAAAGAGCACGTGATGACTGGCAGAGCTGAAGGGGTCCAGGCCTGTGGTCGCTGCATGTCATTAACGAATTCAGCAGAAGGGGTTCGCGTGGGGGTTTCGTTTTGGATCAATGCTTCAGGTACAGATACAGGTGCCTGTACAGGTACCTCGCCCGTATCTCGCTCATTCTCCCAGCTTTCCAGGCGCACTAGCCAGCGCCATTGGCCATGTCTGTTAGTGTCTCTGGAAACGCCAAAGGGGCGGGAAGAGGAAAAGAAAGAAAAAAGATAATAAGAGTGGCACTGCTTGTGCCACCGACTTGATACCGCGCTAGCGGATCCTCCAGTCGGGTAACCACTAACCAACATCGACGGCTGCGTAGGTCGACGCCGCACACACCACTATAGCCGATCGAGTCCAAGAATTCCAAGGCGCGGGAGAAGACGCCAATTTCGATTCCCACGTCTTAGCAAAGCACAATGCATTCCAACAAGCCTTTCTTGGCTGCAGATCAGATGCGGCCGATACGCAGGGTTTTGGATTTGTATTATCGTAATTACGAAAAGTCTGCCGCCGACATGTCCGAGCATTTCCTGTTGTTTATTTGCCTTTTTGAAGATACTTCAATAGGAGCAGGCTCCGAGGTCGCAGCAGCGGCAGCAGGCTGGAGTCCAAGGGATCAATTGGATGCCAGGGAAACACAGCCGCCGCAAATCTACAAATCTCCATACTCGCAGGGCGATATCTGCTATCAGTGACGTGACTCGGAATCATTGTGTTGTCATTAGCAGAACTAATGGGCACGCCAAACTGGGGACCATGGCCGGTTGGGCGTCCGTGGAATCTCGCGAATCGACAGGGGCTGCGGATGAGCCGGGGAGCGGGACATGCTGCACGTCCGGTGGGGGTCTTTTTTGGGACGCTGATGGGCTTTGGATTGGACGTTGATGCAGGGCACACTTGGCGTCTTGGAAGTGGCTGCTACCGAGGTGTGAACACAAGGTGTTGGATCCTGTAAGCCCTTGTGTGGGAAGGGTTGGGCAAACTTCATCCCACGCAGAGTTTGAGGTACCGTTCAGCCGAATAGAAAGAGGGAGTAAAAAAAAAAAAGGAAGGACAGACCGGAAAAGGAAAAGACCTGGGGGACGCTACGGGAAAAGAAGGGCTCGACATCCACCGCCCCGGGCGAGCTGCTAGCCCACATCGAAAGTAGGGGTACATTGCCCTCCTCTCCGCCCTCCCTCCTGTTCAAGATAGCCCGCTCGCGCTCCGCTTTTTCCCTCTTTATGCTGGGTATGCTGGTCGTATGCACGCAACAGCAAGCAAGCCCACCCCCCGTCCCCTTGCCTGCTCGGACGACACATGCACCAGGGATAAGGTATAAATATATTGAGCAGGCATCCCGCCCGCGCCCGGCCCCTTGGTCTCGTCCCAGCCCAGCTCCGCGCGCCCGCCGTGTGTAACGAGTCCCAGTCCCGTCCCCGTCGACCCTGTCTGTGCAGCCGAGTTGGTATCGACGACTCGGGCCAGACTGCCACAGTGCCTCTGCAGAGGCCGTCCACGACAACGCCTCCGTTCCTTTTAACTCCAACGACACCCGGCGATTCGACACCACACGCCACCGCACGACCCAGACTGTCCATCCTTCTCGGTCGTTCCTTGATCCCGCTCACGCGAGCAGCTCACCCCGGCCATGTCATACTCGTGGATAGGGGCGCCAGCCCAGTTTGTAGGTCGCCCTGTCTTTCATCCGAACCCGCCGTTATTTACCCAGTTCTCCCACGGCGGCTGACCACGGTGCAGAATGGCACCAATGCCGACCTCGGCGGCGACTCGGCCAAAGAGAACCTCAACCAGTGGTACCAATCGGGCGACCAGGCCTACATCCTGCTGTCGTCCGCCCTGGTCCTCGTCATGATCCCCGGCATCGCCTTCCTCTACTCCGGGCTCGCCCGCAGGAAGTCGGCCCTGTCTCTGATCTGGGTCGTCATGATGTCCTTCAGCGTCGTCATCTTCCAGTGGTACTTCTGGGGCTACTCGCTGGCCTTCAGCTCCAAGACGACAAACGGCTTCATCGGCGACCTGCACAACTTTGGCCTCATGAACACCCTCGGCAAGCCCTCGCAGGGCTCGCCCCTGATCCCCGAGCTGCTCTACTCCTTCTACCAGATGCAGTTCTGCGGCGTCACCGCCGCCCTCGTCGTCGGCGCCACCGCCGAGCGCGGCCGCGTCGTCCCCGCCATGGTCTTCACCTTCTTCTGGGCCACCATCGTCTACTGTCCCCTAGCCCATTGGGTTTGGAATGCCAATGGTTGGGCTTTCAAGTACGGCGTGCTCGACTACGCCGGCGGCGGGCCCGTCGAGATCGGCTCCGGCATGTCCGCCCTGGCCTACTCGTGGGTTCTGGGCCGCCGCAACGAGAAGATGATGCTCAACTTTCGCCCCCACAACATCTCTCTCATCACCCTCGGCACAATCCTGCTCTGGTTCGGCTGGCTGGGCTTCAACGGCGGCTCCGCTTTCGGTGCTAACCTGCGCGCCGCCATGGCCTGCTGGAACACCTGCCTGACGGCCATGTTTGCCGCCATGACCTGGACTCTGCTCGATTACCGTCTTGCCCGCAAGTGGTCCCTGGTCGGCTGGTGCTCAGGCGCCATCTCGGGTCTCGTTGCCGCCACTCCGGCTTCCGGATTCATCCCTCCGTGGGCCAGCGTCCTCCTTGGTGTTGTCACCGGTGTCTGCTGTAACTTTGGCACCAAGGGTACGTATCATGCGTTGATTTCTCCCGTAACTACTGGCTGGCTGGCTGGCTTTTTTTGATATCCCATCCCATCATCAGCCTGGCTAACAGCATTTCGCTTTAACCCCATTTATAGTCAAGTTCTTGCTCCAAATCGACGATTCGCTCGATGTGTTCGCCGAGCACGGCATCGGGGGAATCGTCGGTCTGGTTTTCAACGGCTTCTTCGCTGCTGATTACATAATCGGGCTGGACGGCGTCAACACAGGCGTCGTGAACGGCGGATTCCTGAACCAGAACTACAAGCAGCTCTACATCCAGATCGCCTTCATCGTGGCCTCGTCGGCCTACGCCTTCGTCATGTCGGCCGCCCTGGCCAAGATCATCGACCTGATCCCGGGCCTCAAGCTGCGCGCCGACGAGAAGGCCGAATTGCTCGGCATGGACGGTACGTAATAACATCTTACACGGCCCGCAGTGAATTAGCTTTATCTCTTACTAATCTAAACACCACATTCTCTCCACAGACGGTACGTGATAACATCTTCCACCACCACCACCACCCCCTACCCAAATAAACCATCGTTTTCAACTACTAACTCGTGTATCATTAAAAAAAAAAGACCAGCATGGGGAATTCGCATACGATTACGTAGAAATCCGCAGAGATTACCTCGCTTGGACGCCCGCCGAAAAGGACCAGAAGGAGGACGGTGTCGCCGTTGTGCCTCAGCTGGGCATCGAGGGCCACCAGACCATCCACGACAACATCATCAACGGCAGCGTCCGCACTGCCGCTCCTGATGGCGGAGACGCCGAGAAACTCGCTGCCGAGAGGCTCGAGACCGAGAAGAACTCGGTCGACAAGGCCTCGGTCGAGCGCCCTGCCACCTAATCATGCCACATCCAGTTCTAGGTATTTATATTCTTTTGTCGCTGTTTGGTTTCTATCTTTAGGGAGGCTCTTACCTTGAATGCCTTCGGCGCGTGGAAGAAGAAGAAAAGAAAAGGCTTGCTACTTTGAGGGCTTAGATCTTGTTTGCTGTTTTTGATATGTCCCGGGATGAGGATTAGAGGAGAAACCCGGACGGGGTTTTCCGTATCACATCTTACTATGTCACTGGGTATTATCGGCGTTGAAGCCATCTGTCTGGTTCTGCGGAAACATGGATGAGGGAGAGAGGGAGGGAGCACATTAGCACCCGCCACGGCCTCTTGTCATTCTAGCGTATCGTTTTCCTATCTCTGTAATAATACCCACATGACCTGTCATCTACTTACTGCTTGTCCTGTAAACATTGAAGGGAGATGTGCCGGTTCGCCAACAAAGCATATCTCGCCCACGACGCCTTGGCGTTTGGGGTTGTTGGATGAACCGGTGTTGGCAATGTGTACCCCGTCACATTCCGAGCAGGTCCTGGGGCCGAATGACGCTTTGTAGCAGCTATAGCACATCAGGGTAAATTCGATATGGCCCTTCCCGCACTCTGTGCAAAGTTTGGGAGCGCGTAATGCCTTGGAGCAGTTATGGCACAGGATGGAAGAAGTTTTATGCTTTTTGCTGCAAGTCGGGCAGGTTTTGAAACTGCAGTTGGCGATTATGGCGGATTGAGAGGAGACCTGGTTGTCGCCTTCGGTTTGTTGATAGACCGGCTGGACTCGGCAGTATGTGCAACGGCGACCACAAGAAGCGGTGTGTGTCGTCGTCAGACAAGGACAAGAAACAGCGGCTCGTCCATAGTGGATGGATGCCGAAGCCCAGACACCAAGGATCTCGCAAACCTGGCCGAAGGTAGCTTCGGGGTTTATCTTGGGCACCGAAAATGTACGCCGAGATTGGACGATTCCAACCACCTTGCGGCCACCTTTGAGATGCGCACGAGATGTGACGAACTTCGGTTCGAAGGTTTGGATTGTTCTACCATTATCGATAGGATACAGGAACAGGAAAGGATACAGGAACAGGAAAGGATACAGGAACAGGAAAGGATACAGGAACAGGAAAGGATACAGGAACAGGAAAGGATAAAAGGGAAAGATATAGATGAAGACTCAATGACAGAATTGAGGGAACTGGGGTGCTGTCTCCCTGTCGTGAACGAGCTCTCCCATTCTAGGACGAGGATGGCTCTGACTCCAATGTGACCAGATTTGGCCATTAGATGCGGTTGAACCACGGGCCTACCCGCGATTGGGACGCAAACCTGGGTGCAAAAGGCTTCTCGCTAAATATTGGAACTGCGGCATCGTCCAAAAGGAGTGCTTTCGAGGGATTTTTCGCAAGGTGCGTGTGGTCAAACATTGCCATAATGGCCATCGTGATTTGCTTTTCCGCACAAAAAGCAGCAATCATACTCAGATATCAGCCGAACGTACTAGCTGATCGATAGAAGAAATGAGAAAGACGATACGGTCACCCGTGCCCAGTTTGCCGACCATGGTAGAAGCTAGATTTCCGCAATCGAATGCAGACGCGCCGTCCAGGGCGATAAAATCGAGGGAGAAAGTCGGGCTCAAAGTTTGCGTCTCCCTGCCGACGAGAGAGACTATCTATCCCCTTGAGTGCCGTTGAGTGCCCGACTGCCAAAACAGGAATAAGTCTCCAGAATTTATCCCTGACAAAGATTCGTGATTGATTGAAAGAGGAAGATCTGCGGACGGGCACTCAACGGCACTCAAGGGGATAACATGCTTTCATTTTGCGTGCGAAAAAAAAGTAACCTTTGTTCACGACTCGTGATCCCGACCAGCGCAATGCCAATCGGGCGGTTAAAAAAACAGGGGTGGTCAGGATTGACGTTGTGTTCATCCAACAACCCCAAACGCCAAGGTGTCGTGGGCGAGATATGCTTTGTTGGCGAACCGGCACATCTCCCTTCAATGTTTACAGGACAAGCAGTAAGTAGATGACAGGTCATGTGGGTATTATTACAGAGATAGGAAAACGATACGCTAGAATGGGGAGCTGCCACCGCAAAGAAAACCCCAAGACTTGTACCGAGTGCGGCGGCCCGAATGTTTCCAACAACAAGCGTTGCAACTCTTGTCACAGAGCGCAACGACCGCCGAAAAAATGCCCGGAATGTGACACGGAGCACGGCGAGGGCACTCGCCTTTGCGGGCCTTGTTATAGAAAGGCACACCCTGGAACTTGCGAAATGTGTGGTGCCACCCACTACACCAATCTCAAGTATTGCTGGTCTTGCCATCTTGCGCAAAGCAAGACGAGAAAATGCACGGACTGCGGCAATGAGCACAAACGACAAGGTCCTCGGTGCCATCTGAAAGCCGCAGGCACTAAGATTTGCCCTTCCTGCGGCCAGGAACGAGAATCTATGGAAAACACCTTTGCTTTTATACCTAAAACAGTGTGGTTGCTTTATAACAATGCTATATTGGGAATAAAAGTAACGGGGACGGGAATGTGTAAACGTTTTTTTTGCTAGCTAAATATTGCTATCTACAAAATGTCAATACCACACAATAAATACCTCCAGCACGAAAAGCAGTGCCCTACGCCTTTGTTTATATCTTGTGCAAGTAGGCAAGTAGCAAGCCGTCCCAAGTACGCTCCGGGTATATTTGCGCCATACGCCGAGCTGGCCCTCCGGGTCGTGCGTGACAAGTGCCTTCAACACGAAAGGCAATGTCCCACGCCGTCAATGGACTCTGGTGTGGAGTGGCACTGCGGCAAGGGTGAACATCCCAAGTAAATCACGAGCAAAACACGCGCGCACGCTGGGGTGAAGGTCAACTCCTTTGAAGGAGGCTGGTATTCAAACGAAGGGTAGCCCAAGGGGCGAAAGGACTAGTGGTGCTCGCTAGGGACGGTGTCCTAAGAACGAGCGCGCCGGGAGGCCGCGGCGACATGGTGCTTGATGGTACCCATTGCTGGGCTCGGTCCTGAGTACACCCGGGGTGCACCCAGCTTGACCGTCAAGCCTAATCTACACGAGAACGAAGGCATTGCGAGGAAGGAAACCCAAAGCAAACTCGGGACCGGAAGATGCTGGTTGCACCAAGTCGACAGACCAGGCCGAGCTTCGAGACGAGTTCAGCCTGGATTGTCGGTGCCGCAAGAAACCGAGGGAAGGACGAGAAATATCAGGTAGGCCCAGAACTGGCCAGTGGGGAAGGTGACGACGGGAAACGAACGAGTCGGGCTGCGTGCTGGTCGCGTATGCCCAACTTGCCGCCGTTACAAAGAACCCAAGACTTGTGCAAACAACGCCGTGCTCGTAGAAGAGTAAGCCTGAACCAAAGACCCGACCAGAGAGAAGATAAAGAGTAGTAGGGACGGGCCAGAGGCATAGTCGGGGTAGACCGCGAGTGCGCTTGCGATTTGAATAGCCGAGGAGCTGAGGTCGACCCGAGGTACACCCTTTACATTGGGAAGGATATCGCGATACGGTCGGCCGGGAGCCAATCCCGGACGGTCTCGGTGGAAACCTCTTTGGTGGTTCTGTCATGCTCGTCGGCCGGCATGGTGGCCAGGGTGAGGAGCTTCATGCCCCGAATAGCGACGTCGGGATCGTTGTCGATGTATGCAGCGTGGGACGCGGTTGCTCGCTTGAGCTTGGGCATCGTGGGGCGAGAGTTTTGGTAGGGTTTGATGGCCTCCTCGGGCTTGAATACCTTGAGTCCCGCGGCCTTATGCGGCGGCCTTGTGCGGAATATGTGACTACGCGCAGGCCAAAGACGCCGACGAAAACGGACGGCGCGGTGAGGCTCGGAGTGTGCCCACGGTAGTGAGCGATAAAGATAATGGCTTCCGCGAAGCCCCTGGCGACTTCGGCGGACATGGGACAATCCCCTCGGCCTTCAACGAGCTTTCGGATGGCCACATTAATGGCCACACTCCGGCCCTTCCTGGCGCGTAGCAAAAGGAAAAGGTGCAAAAACGTGTGTCTCCCCTCCCAGAATCGAACTAGGGACCTTTCGATAACAATTTGAACAATTACAGTCGAACGTGATAAACCAACTACACCAAGGAGAGATAGCTGAGTGGTTGAATTCCGGCGCAGCGATTCAGATATTATGAGCCCAGCTTGGCGCTTGACTTGGCGATACGGTATCCACCCCTTATCTTGCTCAATCCGCCGTCTAGAATTACACATGTGTACTGTTTGATATTACACCAGCTCGAAAAGAATATCGAGATGCGAGCTAGCCATTTATATGTAGTGTGTGATGTCTCTCCCGTCGCGATGTGGCGAGCAGCCATTGTCTTGGATGCCGCAAGCAAGTGCCGAGACACCCACCTAGCCTGAACGTGCAGATAGGCACCCCATTCCTCACAAACCACGTCTCGCCCATGACAAGAAGATTGGCAATCTCGCTCGCACCAGTGCCAAAAAAGATAGATAAAAAAAATACAGAAACAAGAAGGGATATAAAGAAGGAAAGGGCATAGAAATAGGAAAGGACATAGGAATAAAAACGGTACAGGAACAAGAATGGATGTAAAAATGGGAAGGGATACGAGGATAAGGAAAAAAAATACAGGAATAGGGAAAGATATAGGAAAAGATCCAAGAACAAAATCGAGGCAATTGGGGTACCGTTTCCCTATCGTAAACGAGCATGTCTCCCATCTTGGGACACGAGGATGGCACCAATTCAACCGAAGCTAGGAGGCAGCCTCTCGCCGACTCCCCCAGACACTAGAAGAGTCAATATCTCGTCTGAACATCTGATGGTGGTCTGATCGCTAGGGGTGTGAGCGGAACCAACAGCCTCACTATCCGTCGACCCCCTTCGCCGATTGTCTTTTTAAAATCGCAAGAGCTACCATGTTAAACCCTGGTAGGTGAACTGCACGATTGTGACGACGCAGCTTGGCCACCGGTAGCTCCAAGGCTCAAGCCGTCTGGCAAGGACCATGCCGCTCCTGGTCGGAATGTCCGCCGCCGCCGCGTCCGGAGAGAGCCTTCGAGGATGAATTCTACCTGCGCTATTCCCATAGGCAAGCCCGCGGGCAAGAATGGCGGGAGGGATGGAAAGTGGTTCGAGTCGACACAATTTCATTTCCCCTGAAGCCGTAAGCAACCTCAAGCCTCACCTTTTCCCAACATCCGTGACTGAACACTAGGAAATGAAGCGATATGATGAGATGATTTACCAATATCAAATTACAGTAGCAGCGTGAGGCCTACAAGCGTTAAGAGGATGTCGGCCATCACAGCTTGCGAGAGCAGCGTGAGTTCGTTCCCAATTCTGTGTAGAGTTCGTCCTCCCTAGCCCCTGAATCCTGGGTGGGAGACGATTTTGCCATTATCCTCCATATTTTAGCTTCTCTAACAAAAAAAAAAAAAATGAGAACCTTGTTGGCGCAGCTCAAGGGCCCTAGTTCCGTCATGCAGCGGGAGCCTTTGCGGCTGGAAGGGATGCCGTGATGACAGAAATTGCCGGCAACAATAACACGAGATGCCTGCCAGAACCTTCCGGAAACCAGCAGTAGCGCGCTTCCTCGGCCATGCTCACTGCCATCCATTGCCGCGAGGGATACCGACAGATCAGCCAGCCGTTCAGGGTGACTGGCCCCCGAAAAAGGGGGTGGTGGCAGCGATGGCGCTGCTAGTCGGTCACTGTGACGGCGTCCACCACGGCGCGCCGCTTCCGAGGCACAACAGAAGCACCGGCGGTGGCCAGGGTTGGAGCTTCACAACAGCCTACCGAGAAAGAATCACGGGCGTCTTCGCAGCCGTTGTTGTTGTTGTCCGTCTTCCTCGTTCCTTTTACGGCGCGGCATCGCTGTGGTGACACGGCAGCCAGCACGCAAGCTTCTCCTAGCCCCCGTTGGCCGGCGGCGTCGGGCCTCCCGTCGGCTCGGCCACTGTCTCAGTCTCGGACCGGTCAGGCCGTCGGAGAAAAGACTCATTCCGGAAGACCAGAAAGGGGTGGGCCGGTTACACGGCGCCAGGGCCGCTGCGTCCGTTCGGTCGACGGTTCCCCCCAGCGATTGGATGGATACAAGAAAAAACGGCGGTGGGGCCTGTGGGCGCCAGGCGAGATTGACAGCTCATCGGAGAGAGACCTCAGCCCCCGGCATCGTGGTACAAAATGCAGCGGGCCGGGAGAAGGGACCGGCCTGGCTTCTTCGACTCCCAGGGGTATGGGAGAGCCGGGAATCATGACGGCCACGCGCCTCTGCTTGTCCGACGACAAGTCGCATCCCGTCGTGCTCCCGAACCATGGCACTTGCCATGATGCATCTCAGAGGTGGCCACCGTGGTGGCAACACCGTGCTATGACTCCGACCAGAGAAGCCGTCGTCGGGGGGGGGGCCGAGATAGCCGGGCGAACCGCTGAGGGGGCCGGCTTCCCTCCCGTGCCTCTCTGGCCAGGGGCCATCGCCCTGGCCACTCTCGCAGACCGGCCGAATCCGATCCTCACCATGCCTGCCTGCGTCGGTGGCCTGCGTCACTTGGCGCACGGTTGCTTGCCGCTGTTATTTCCTGCTCGTCTCGTCAGGATGCTGTGACGACAAACCACTGCCGGCGGAGCAGGTTTTCCGCCTCGGCCCTTGCTAGGCGAGATGGATGGGCAGGGCAGGAACTAAGAAGACACCAACGTGGGTAGGTGAAGCGGTGTATCCTCAAAGTAATCTTCATTGGCTCCAGGGAAGTTTCGCTCCGACTGGGACGATCAGAGGGTCGTTCCACACTCTATCCCGTCTTTCCCTTCGGCCAGGCCCGCCTCGTCACACGCTCAAGCAATCCACACGCATGTTCTCTCAGCCCTCCCTTCTAGCAGGCTAGCACGTCAGTTCCTTGTCTGCTTGGCTAGGTGCCCACCGCACTTTCTCGTGACCGCTTCCCCAAACAGCGGAGGGGATACGTCAGCAGACAGACGGGCTGGGCTGTTACCCTGCCCGCCCAGTCAGGTCTGCATCACGCTTGGTATCCCGCACCACAATTTTAGACATGTATGCAAACCTAAAGGAGTGTCACCGATGGACAAGGACGCGCAAGCGGCGATTCCCGAAGGTAGCACACATAGCCGCTGGAAGGGGTTCCGACGGAAGGAGGCAGGCACTTGGCTCATCTGCCCAGCCCCGATTCCGGAATCTGGCGGTTTGCCTCCATTTCCCGACCTGTCCTGCGCTTGGCCGAATGCAGTTGAGCAAGCGAGGGTTGAAAAGTTTGATTTTAGGGCACTCGCCGGGAAAAAAGGCCCACGGGTCACCTGTAGCGCCCTCCCCTGGAGCGCCTGCCACACTCCGGGACGGCGGGCCTGGCTAGGGCGGACACCAAGAGCCATGTGCCGCTAGGGCTTGCCTGTCAACCTTTCCGGCCTCGGAGAAATTTTTCTGGTTTCTTCGCCTGTCTGGGCGGCCGCAGATCCGAGGAGCACGGTCAAGCCGGTGTGCGAGCAAGTTTTCGGGCGAGGCAGAGATCAACGCTGAGGATGCATACCGCCTCGGGCACCTGGCGTGTGTGGCTTGGGATGAGACCTCAACCGGAGACGGCGGCCCACGGCACCAAAGCCAAGACCCCCGCGCGCCAGGAGGAGCCTGCAGGCAAACCAAACAAGGCGAAGAGGGAGAAGAGAAGAACTTGATTGCAGTAACCATGACACCAGTGTTCAGATTGGGCTGATGAAGTGCAACGCCCTAGGTGCCAAGGACAGCATCTTGGGGCTAGGGCCAGGGCCGGCAGTATTGCTCTGGTCCCCCACCTCTTTGCTTTTGCGCAGCAACGTCGAGTGGCTCGGGGCAAGGTCCGAATGGACAGCCTCCAGCCAGGGTGTGTCGCTGGCGCCGGCATGGTTGGCCCTACCGCGAGGTCCGATGCGGATTCAAGGGGGTAGCAGAGCATGCAGTGGAGCAGCAAAAGCAAATCGGCGGAGGGGTTAACAGGATGGAAGCAAAGAGACGATGCCCGCCTTGTCTGACGGGCCATTGGGAGCGCATGCCGATCCTAGTCAACATGCGAGCTGGTTGCTTCCACAGCGCGAGGCTACACAGCTCGCCAGGTCAGAGGTGGAGTGTTGGCTGCATCGCTGCTGCTCGCAGAGGCATGGCACGGCAGGACAAACATCGAGTCGGCGGGTCTGACTTGATGTTGGCGGGTGGGATTCCGGTGACCGGTGCATGGGGCTACCCAAAAGCTCTTGTCTGTGTTCGTTGAGATTTGCGAGCCCTTGCCAAGTCTATGGTGGGCGGGGAAACAGTGGGCCTCGCATGCGACGTGCGATGGACGAGATTCTAGATGGAAGCCAAGTTGAAGAAGAGGGATGGAACAAGGGGCCGAAACCGCGAAAGCTTCCATGCGTGCCGCTTGGTCTCAACGTGGCGTTGCTCAGCCAGGCCTCCTGCAGGGCTAGAACGAATCCATGGAAGGAAAGGAGAAGGAGAAGCAAGGGGAGAGGGAGGAAAAAAAAGAAAAAAGAAAGAACAGAAAAAGCAAGCAGGTTCGCCTCCAGCAGAGGGCTGGAGAAGAGAAAAGTCGGAGAGCGGTCCGTGGCTGTGAGTGGGCAATCATGGCCGAGGACGGTGAGCTGTCCGAGCCTCGTCCCTTGCAACTCCTGAACATGATGGCTTCTTTCTGGGTCCCGGAAACCCGACTCGCCGGTGCTTATGGGAGGCTTGCTGTTGTGATAGAATTTTGTGATGGCTGCCGCAAAAGCGACACATCGACTTTTCCATGCTACTTCCGGTTGGGCTGGCTCGCCGTGGCTTATCGTCGCCCTAGCACGTGCGTAATTGCTTAAACTTTAATAATTCTCCACCGTGCTCCACCACTCACCAACCCCACCACCCTAACGCCCTCACCAGCCCACGGCTGTCATAGACCTGTCATTCTGCGTCGGCGCCATCGTCCGTGTTGTGTTTGTGCCGGGTTTGCCCAACACTCCAAGCGGATTTGATTGCCTTCTATGCCGGGCCTAACCTTATGGGGCTGGCGGGGCTGGTTGGGCACGCTAGGGGGATCAAGGTGAATCACCGAGAATGGGGCGTCTTGTCTCTTTCGTCTTTCGTTCGTCAACCAAAAGACCCTTCCCTCCCTGGCTCCCTGGTCTGGCCTAAAACTTCTTCGGGGCTTGGCTTTTTTTTTTTTTCCTGGTTCTTGCTTGTTCTACCGCTTCTTTCTTTCCTTCTTTCCCTTCCTCGGGCCTTGACCGACGCCCCCCTTTTCCTTCTTCGCCGGGGGTCGCGGGAGGCCGTCACGGTAGATTACGGCCTGGTTTGGGTATAGCCGCAGCCAGCTCCCCCGAAGCCATCCCTCCTGAGAATCCGGTTCGTGGCAGGCAACTTTGGGATTAATCTGCCATCCAAAAGAATTTCCCGATGACAGATCACACTGAACACTCAACTACCAGCGCCAGAGCCTGGCGGTTTCACGGACTTGGATACCCGGTGGAACCTGGCCACCCTGGCGAGCCCGGTTACTGGACTCGAGACGTTTGTCGTGTTCGCATCACAGCAGACAAAAGGGCCATGGTCGTTGGTGGGCTGCAACATCAAGCTCACATATGTAGAAGTGGCCTGGGCGTGGATTCAGAGGCCAGGCCCACCGCCCCTGGCCTCCACATGATCTGAGCTTAGATTGACACTAGCAGGCCCCCTGTCCATCCATCAGCCGGGCTTCTTTCCTCGACGACCATCGCGCTCCGCGGATCCGGTCTCACTCTAACTCGGGGGTTGAGCCGTGTGTCTGCGGTCCATGGAAATAGATTCGTCAACTTCGGCGATGCGTGTCCCTCGCGTCGCCCTGCTAACCCAAAAGAGCCATCGCCGACCCGGCTGCTAATTAGAAAAATAAAAATCACCCATCATTACACCCGGGAGGGGTTGCCAGGAAATTCAAATGCGAGGGAAGAAGAAAAATGTCTCAAGCCGGGCGCCAGTGATGCAGAGCCGTGAGTAACCGATCCCTCAAAAATGCCCGCTCTCTAAACCCCCGTTCTTTATTTTTCTTTATTACCGTGTGCCGGACTCCGTCCATCCTTGTATAACCCGTATTCCAAGCCCAAACCAAAGTATGGTTGAAAGGGAAAAAAGAGGAACAAAAAAAGAAAAGAAAAAGGGGGATGGCAAGCTCGTGCAGCTGGTGGGCGCTTGCCGATGCCACCGTGCCCACCATCACCAGATTAGCCTCTTCAGGCAGGGAGTGTCGCCTCGTCGCCAATAACCCGAACTAGTCCTTCTCTAGTTGGGCGTGTCGCGCAGAGGAAAGTACATGGCTGGCCGGGGCTCGAGGTTCCAGGACTCGCTGCGGACGCTGGGGCCAAACGCGCCGTCCCAGGCCGCCTTCAGATCCTTGGGGATGTTCCAGCCCAGGCGGGTGCTGCGGCAGCGGACGCGAACCAGGTGGCGCTTGGCCCCGCCGTTGGTGAAGGCGTCGCGGCGGTGGAGGACGGCCAGGTTGTTGATGAAGTGCATGTCGCCCGGCTGCGTCCTGATGCGCAGCTCGATGCGGTGCGCAATCTCCTCGACCACGTCCAGCGCCGCCAGCTGCTGCTCCGTCGGCTTGGGCAGCTGCTCGTCCCGCGGGTGCGCGGCGCTGCCCAGGAGCGGGGTGCGCCCGAAGTTGACGATAAGCTTGCCGCCCTCCATGAAGATGGCCGGCCGCGTCTCGAGGCGCGGGATCGCAAAGGTGAAAGGAGAGGCCAGCGCCGCGATGAGGTCCGGACGCGTCGATGCCAGGAGGTTGTAGATGGCATAACACGACGAGATGACGCAGCTGCCACCCTCCGAGGCCTGCCCGCGGGTCAGCCAGCCAATGACGTCACCGTCCTCCTCATTGTGGAATGTCTGTCTTGACGTTAGCGACATGGAAGAGGGCCGAGGCAGGCAGCAGGAGAGGAGAAGCGGGAGGCACATACGATGGACTTGTTCGAGTGGCGGTGATGGTTCATGGCCGTCTCGCTGGACCGGTTCTCGACAATGTGGACTTTTTCGATGAGGCGGACGGGTTAGAAAAGAAAAAGAGCGGCCACAGTCGGTGGGGGGCGGCTCGCCGGGGAAACCCTTACCCAACATGTTGCCCTTGGAGTCCTGACGACCGCGCTGGTCGGCGATGTAGGATTGGACGCCCAGGTACACCAGGGTGAGATCCTCGACCGAGAAGTTCTGGGGGTTGAGGCCGCGGATGAGACCGAAGCCCCTGCCCTCGTGGATGTCCTCGGAGATGCCATCGAGCGCGCGGCCTAGGGCGCCCAGTGGGAACGTCTCCCGAGAGACCTTGCTGCCGTTGAGCTCGAGGGCTGTGGAGGGGAAAAGATGGGGGTCGTCAGCATCTGACACGCGATGGATGCGGACAGGTTGAAGCGGCTTAGCTGACACTTGAAGTGCTGAAGAGCAGCAACGATCTCGGAGAGATCAGACTCTGTCAGCTGGTAGACGTATTTGCTCTGGTCCGCATAGTCGGCGCCCGTAAAGGCGAGCTTGCTGTTCAGCCAGGCCGGGAACCCGGCGGGAAGCTGGCCTTGCTCTGCGATAACAGAAGCAGGAGAAATCTGCGAGGCAGGCAGGGAAGCGTCGACGGAAGCCATCTTGGAACTGATGTGGTACGGGGACAGGCCAGGAGCAGTCTTGTGAAAAGGAGCGAGCGGTATATATGAAGGGCTAATGGGAAAGGAGCGACTGAGAGAGCTCTGAAGTGGAAGATGGAGTGGTGGTGAGAGGATAAGTGGTAATGACGTTCATGGAGCGAGGCCATGGACTTAAATATCCCCTCGATGCCAGCCCAGCAGGGAAGCCGGACAGACATGAGGCTTCGCCTCAAGGCTAGAGGGCGGTGAGTCCCGGCCTGCCAGGTGACAAGGTGAACAAACTTTGAAGCTGAACCCAGAGTCAACAAGTGACAAGGTGCCGAAGGGTACGTGCAGGCAAGCTGGTGACAGGAGAGTGCTAGCGAACCGGGGAGGCTATCCCGAGCCGTACTAGGATACTGACCGCTCAACCTCCCGCTGGCAGGGGGTGGCGCCACGGCCTGCAAATCGCCGACGTGCCTTGGCTTTTTTTGTTCTTTATTTTTTTGTCCTTCCTTTTCTTCTTGCTTCCCCCAAGCGTCTCTCGCCACGGAGCGATCAACACCCAGCAGCCGTGTAAGGTGACGAGAGGGTGACAGCAGCAACGAGGTTTCCCACCCGGGTGCTCTTGGTCATCAACTCTGAGGAGGGAGGAGCCCTGATATCGAGAACACGGCATCACGGTGTACACCAGAAAGTTAGCCATGACATCCTAGAATACACAAATACGTCGATCAAATTCAACATTTTCGCCGGTGCCTCCGCCCGCAGCACTTGCCGCAAACCAAACGACAGGGAGGGACGCGCGGGCGCGAGGGCTTGGATCGACATATGCCCTTCCGAGATGGCTCTTGTCACCTTCTATTGGGATTGGAGACCACGTCCTTCGACCTCCCGAGCCATCCCGTCCGCGTGCAGCTTTCCCCGTGCCCAAGCTTCTTTGCTCGGCCGAGAGCTGTTGACAGGAGGGAAATGAAAGAAACTAGGGCGGCCCAAGGTCCTCGGCCGCCGTGGATACTAGTTGAATCTTCGACTGGGATTTTTAATATAAAAACATGGATATGTCGTTGCCATTCTTCCTGCCGGCGCTTGTAACCGCCTTTTACTGACCGGTCTTGAAGCACACGACTAGCATTCAATTCTTTTCGCTGCCCGCGTACCACAGACACGTGCTGTGCTGCCGCACTAGACAGTCGCTTCGGACGAAGAAGGGAGAGAGGCTGTACCTTGAAACCCAGGCTAGCCGGGGTGTGACTTGAGCGGCGGCCCAGGGCTCAGGTGCTGTTGCAAACCCTGACCCGCGTTGTCGTTACGCTGACCTTTGCAGCTTGCGGCGCCAGCAGCCACCCGTCCGGTTTGTTTTTGACCGGACGGTTGTATGCATGTGTTGCGTATCCAAGGACCCCGGGACAGTCGTTGTTGGCACGGCGTAGTCCAAATCGGTTCCCGGCAGACAGTGTGTGCGATGCGGGAACGAGAAGGGCGCACCCCCTTCTTATACTCCTACCCGCTCCTGTTAGTTCCACACCATGTGGGTATCCTAACCGGCTCCGGGCGCTACAGAGGAGGTCGCCGTCGTTGGGAGATCATGGAGGCCGGCATGTAGCGCCGAGGCCCTCACGCGCTCGGACGGCGGCAGTCATATATACCCGGCCCTATGGAGCACAGCCATGGGATTGTGACTGCCAAGGCGACCAGGGGACACCGTACGGTCTGGGATGGGGATGTTGGTGTCGATACAGCCATGCATGTCGCATCCATGGGTCCGTGTGGATTGCATGGGAGGAGCCGCATCCTACACTTGATGGAGGTGGTCTCTTCCCACCCCACCCGTCCTGTCCTGTCCCCGTTGCCGGCCGGCGGCAACAGGTGTCACCATCGGAACGTGTAAATGGATGCAGATGAGTCTGGATGGATTGATAGGTAGATAGATATGTAGGCAGGTAATTATCGCTGCTGGGGCCTGCACGGGTGTGATTGGCTGTGGCTGGCTGTGGTTGTGATTTCTGCTTGCTTTTTTCTCTTCTCTTCTTCCTTTTTCCCCACCTCCTTTTTTTTTTCGTCCTCTTTCACTCTTCCACTCCCCGCGCGAGGGCAAGGAGAACTGGATATCGAACAGGTGGATATACCCACCACCATGCGCATACCATTTTCTTGGCCGCGGATGCTGCGCCATGCTTGCGGTATTGTGCATTGTGTTGCAGCCGCTGGGCGCGTGGGCAGGCAGGTCAGAGCTTCAGGACATCCGGGCCTGGGTGGTGACTGCCCGCGTCGTTGTGTCCGCCAAGCTGGGCTTCCGTTGTCCAACTCGCCACAATGCAGTCCGGCGGGGAAATAAGCAAGCAAACAAACTCGATAGGTAAGTAGGGAGGTAAGCGAGTAACGGCCCACCAACCAGGTTGGCGGCCAATACGCGGAGCGAGTCCCAAGAGGGCGCGCCCCCTGCGCTTTCCAGCGCCGGGCCCATCTTCTCTGGGTCCCGGACGGCGAGGGCGCTGTCAAGACGGAGCGATGCAGGGATATCGCTGCCATGGCCGTTGTGGTGGGCGGACGCTAAATCCCGCGGAGCGAATTGTGCGACGCGTCTGTGTGTGCTTGTAGATTGCAGCTGGATTCTTGCCTGAGGAGCGAATCGCATTCCACCGGCACCTCGGGCCCGGCTCCCCGGCGCATCCGGTTCTGTTCGACTGCAGGCCCAAGACGGGCGTATTGGCGAAGAGGGGGGGAAGGCGAAGAGTCTGCTCGTGTTCACGGCCCTGTTGGCCCCTAGTCGGCCGCCGTTTCAGCCCGGCCAGCTGCGCGGCATCCAGTTTTGCTCGTACATCTGGGCTACAAAATAATATTCGTTCTCGACCTCGCTACTCTGTAGAAGGTCCCGCCACTGTGCCTCTGTAGAAGACACATGCGACTATGTCAGCACTAGATTCGCCCGCAAATGCCAGTGGGCACCAAGCGAGGGGCACCCTTGGTAAAAGGCGCTGACAGCTGGGCAAGCATCTGGGTGTGCTGTGTCGTTCTTCTTACCATGCTCCTTTGCGTATCTGCGCATGTACGCGACAAACTCTGTCGCTTCGTTGCCCGAGTGGGTCCGCAGGTCGTCGGTTTTGAAGTCGGGGGCGAACACTTTGCTTCCGCCCCGGTAATGAAAGTAGGCCAGCAGAGTGATGGCCCCTGTGGGACAGGGCAGAAAATCAAATCGTCAGCGTCGTGTCGAGGGGCGGCATCCGCGTCAATCAAGATCTCCCCCGCTGTCCAATAAAGCAAACCGAAATTGGACACCACACCATTGTGGAGCCAACCCAAGTCATGTCGATCGAGATCTTGCCCCAGCATGTTCTGGGCCCTTGGCGTCGTCGTACTCACCCAGGTAGTATTGCTTGACTTTGTCCTCTCTCGCGAATCGCCGCTGGTGAGGCAGTGGCAACGTTAGCATGTGCTTCTCGCAAACAAACCAACAGGACAGACAAGCGACCTACCTCGATCCCGTGCTTGCGCGCATAACTGGCATCGTGCTGGATGACGAGGGCGATGTTGTGCAGCAGCACAAAAGTCACCAGGTACGTGGTCAGCCACGTCTTTTGCTTGTTCTCCTGCGTGAGCCTTTGCAGTAGCTCGAGCGTGTCGTGTCGGAACTTGGCCTGAATCTGGTGGATCAGGATCGAGTCCAGCTGCGCGCCCATGACGGGTGGCAGCGGTATCTTGCCGTTGAGGGGGCTGGTCTCGTCCATCAGGTCGTGCGTCATCCCCAGCGTCTCGTCGCCCACAATCTCAAACGACGTTGTCGTCAGCCGGATCGACATCCAGAGCTCGAGCGTGTTGAGCAGCAGCTGTCTCTCCTTGCGGTCCATCCCAGAGTCCGCAAGCATCCGTATTGCCAGGCTGTAAGTTCGCCACAGGAGCTTCTTCTCCTTATTCACCAGTTTCTTACAGCACTCCTCGATGCCGTTCTTGATGTAGGTGTCATAAGAGCCCTTCACGGCCTCCATGTCCACCAGTGCAAATGGGGGGATCTTGACAGATCGCCTGACGCCGTCGACAACCCATGAGCGCTCTAGCCGGTCGCCTTCCTGCGGGACAAACTGGCGCACCTGAAGCTCCACAAACTGCCCCGTGAAGCCCTCGGTCACGCGTATTGTCCTTATCTCGTCGGATGCCCAGCTCGAAATTTCGTCGGCCACCATGCCGTCTTTCCAGCGGCGTGTCCATTCGTAGCCCTTGACCGGCCCCGTCTTGGAAAGAACCACGTCGTTTATCTTCAGCCGGAGGCAGGGTAGCCGCCAGACCTTATTCGTGTTGGCCACCTTCTTGCATGTGCCACACGGGCCCTTGTCGTCGTCGGGATCGGTAAGACACTACCGGGGAGACATCCGGGTTAGTAGCAGGGCATGCTGGGTGTGCCCAAAAGCGTGCATGTAGGGCGGAGGTTGTCCTATAAACAGAAAAGGGGAAGAAACTAGAAAACAAGAATGGACTCACTCTAATCCGTTGCATTCGACATCTTATGCAACTGCCAATCTTCCTCGTGTAGGCTGTCTTTTGCCGTTCTGCATGGTCTTTGAAAGGGCCGCGTTTCGCGGGCGGGGCCCTCTGTGTCAGAAACATCGTGTCGAGCTCGGGAGCTCTGCCGTAGACATCCATTCCGCCAGCAGTCCCTTCACCAACCACGGCATTTGGTGGGCCGTAGCCGGCGACCAATCCGTATCTGGGTCCAAGATCTCCCATAGCGGCCAAGCTGCTGTGGGCGGGCAAAGGTGTCTCCGCCCTCATCGAGCTGGGCACATAGGGGGTTGTTTGCTCCATCACCTGAGAGACCGGCTGTAGAGATACCGCGGCAAGGCGGGAATTACTGGGCACAGGCCTCGAGTAGGCTGTGGTTGTTACGCCTCCGGGGTAGAGCATCGTCTCGCTGGACGTGTGGGGCTGCTCAATACCGACTGGTCTTGATGGAGGCAAGGACGGGTATTGTGGCAGGTACCCGCCTAGTAGCGCGGCATCGTCGCAGCCCAGCAAGCCGGATACCTCTGCAGCCGCGGTGGTAAACGCATGGTAGTCGGGAGTCTGGCTCGGCGCGAGGGCTGTAGAGGTTGAAGTAGCGTCAACTACGTCAAGTCGGCTGCCGCCATCGTACTCATAAGACGCCGTGGCGGTCATGGATGGGTAGTTTTCTGCAGCCAGTCACTGTCAGTACGAGGCGGTTTCACGCCCGTGATACAAGGGTATACTGACCATCTTGCGACTCGTAGCTCACACAAGGGTTACAAGCAGCGAAACTTGAAAGACAGTCGGCTATTCGGGAGCCGTTCAATCCTAATAGAGATGCTGTGGGCTCCGGAGCAGCCGCAAGAGTTCGATATGGGTCCATATGGGCAGCGTCGCGCTCGTAGTGCCGCTCATGATCAACCTTTACGTGGTGATGATCTCCCAGGTGACAAGGCGTAAATGGGGGCGGCATGGATACGGCGGTATCGACGCGAGGCCGTTTGTGACGATGCTGCTCACTAAGCTCCAGAAGACTGGCGACGGGGACCTCAAGGGTGACCGCAGCCTGCTCAACAACACTAGGAGGCTGTTCGTGCGGTTGGGCAACTTGGAGGAGCTGAGGAACCGAGACACTAAGGATCTGTGCTGCCTGCTCGAGTATATACTGGCGGTCTGTTGGGGAGAGGAGCGGGGCTTCGGGGGTGGCGGGCAGCCCATGGTAGGCGGGAGCGTGAAATACACGCTCTACGGGGGTGCCCCCATGGCCATATGGCCGACGCCGTTTGAGCGTACTTGTATTGTGGCTGTTCTGTAGAAGCATTCAGTGGGCGGTCGCAAGGGTAGAAGAGCCTGGTCTAGCTAGTTGGTGGTGCGATGGGGTTTGAGGGGCATGTTCACCGAGTAAGGCTTAGGGAGGAAAATAGTTGGAACGAAGGAAGAGCCGGTGAGGGAGGGATACTGGTCGGCCAACGCAGGAAAAGCGGGCGTGCGCGGGCATGCATGACTTCTGGGCATCCTCAGTCTGCCGACAACATGAAGGGGATAGCAGAGGGTAGGGGTGTGGGGTGTGGTCTGTGATTGGGGTGTGCGAACCATGCAGGCCTGGGAGAATCATGGGCACAAGGTCATGGAGCAGTCCTTACCATCATCATGGCTGGTATGGTATACGGCAATCCAGGCCTTGGACAAAACCCCGGCACTTCTCAGCTGCTATGGAAGGCAGTCAAGGCCGGGGTCAGGTTGCACGACGGGTGCGGAGGGTCCCTGGAGGGGCGTGCGCTAGCCGAGCGTGCCTGGCTGAGCAGGAGGGAAGCTGACATGTGCCGAAGTGTAGCTCTGGTGAGTTCACAAGTCCAAGCCGGGCAGGCGTCCAAACAAGGGCCGGTGAGGGTAGCACAGTTGCGGGGGGCTAGACCGGTGGTGCAAGGCTGGTGGCGGTAGCGGCGCTAAGGCGGGACGTGGGTAGGAGTCGGTTCGCAGGTTGATAATCATGAGAACACCATGGATAGACCAAGGGGAAAATAAAAAGAGGGCGCCCGTGGTGCGGGTGGGGATCGGCGGAATAGAGTCGAGGGATGACGAAGTAGAGCAAGGCAGGGCCAAGCAGGAGGGTGGCCGGTCGGTGTGTACGACAGAAAAGGGGGTAGAGCAGGAGGAGGTGGAGTATGCCTGCGACTAGAGAACAGCTCGATCGACGCTGGCTGTGGCCGCCGGCCGGTGAGACAAAAATGGAACAAATACACGACGAAGAACAACTGCAGGGTGGTAGACGGGAAATAGAAGAGGGGTCGTTGGCTGCCTGAGGGACTGCTCGGTTCCGGCAATATGGATCTGATCCCTAGCCTTGACCGAGGAGACGTCACGCGATAGGCGAGGCGCCTATTGGGTTGTGAGGTTCCTGGATGTTCTTTTCCCCGCCTATCTGGCGTGGCGGAACACCTAGTGAGCTCAACCCGGTTGGCACCCGACGTCGCTGTCGTTTCCAGGAGTGGTGGTGCTGACTGGCGCTCTGGATGTGTCCAGCAGCTTGTCGTCGTCTGTCGCAGGAGGGCAAGACAGAGCGAGGGGGAGAGAAAGAAAGGAACCGCGGTGCCCAGATCTGCAGCGAGGGAAGATGATGGGCCTTGGCCAGTGCTTGCGCTTCCTCTTTGGCAACTGCGAGGCAAAGGAGAGGCAGGACCTGGTAGTCGTCGTGCTGGGCGGTCGGGCAGCGTCGGGGCCGGCGAACAGCCTCTCGCCGAGCACAGCGCTTGGGTTCGGGCTGTGGGCGAGTCGAGGGATACGAACCCAAAACAAGCAAGTCAGGCCGCAGCGCGCGGTCGAGCGGTCTGGGCCTCCGCTGGGATCGGTAGGCAGCGGCAGCGATATGGGGCGCACGATCGGCACAATGACACGGCGACAAGTTGCGGCGACGCGGGTGGATGGCGTGGATGGCGTGTGCACGCACTCGCACTCTCAGATGGCGCGGCGCAGGCGAGGCCGGCAGCGATGGCGCGGGCGATGCGACGAGAGAGACTCGGTCAGCGCGAGAAGGCCTCACCGGTCCGTCGCAAATGCGGGGCGTGGGGAAGGGGCTATCTATGGGGTTGAGGGCGATCGCAGCGGCCGGGGACGATGGGTGTGGCTGACGAGATGAGCCAGGCCTGGGGAGAAACGGCTGACGGGCCCAGAATCCGATCGCGAATGGTCCGCCAGCGGCTTTGTGGGAGCCCTCGTGCTGCGTCCTGCCCTCGGGCTTGGGTTGGCGGCACGCAGAGGGGTCGCGGATTGATTGGACCAGACCGCGTGAGCACGACAGGGCGAGCGGCGACGGGCGACTACGCTCAGTAAACGCAACCTATGGCTTCCGGCCGGACGTGTGCTTTTTCTGAGGCGTTGGGGCTGGCCGCCGAATCCTTGCTTTTTGCGGTCTGGGTGCTGGCTAAGCTAGCTGTGCTGGCCGTGTTGCAGGAAGCCTGGTCTTGGGACGATGAAAAAAGAAGGGGAAAAAAAAAAAAAGAAAAAAAAAAGCGACCGACGGAGCAAGCACGCAATGAACGCGAGTACGAAAGAAGTAACGAGGAACGGCGCCTCCCGTCATCAAAGCCGATCCACTCGAAAAGAGACGAGACGAGGTCCCCGCCGACAGAGGAGGAACCTGGGAGATGACAGGGAGGGGCACTGAGTCGAGGAGAGAAGGAGAAAAGAAGAAGCAACGACGATAATTCACAAGAGCGGTGTCTCGTGCGCTCACGAGACAGAATAATGTGACAAAATTGGACAAAATCAACCAAATAAAGCCTCAAGCCATCTAACCACCTCTCTACCTCTCTCTCTGCGTGCTAATCATGTAGCCATTCGGGTCTGGGGGCGGCGGCAGCAAATGCTCATCCCGGTATTCAGTGCCGCGATCCAAAACCGTGGGGGCAAGGGCCACTTCCCGTCTGCCGGTCCGTGCTGTCAGCAGGAAAACACCGATGGCCCGCTATCCGTCTGGTCCCCTATAAATCATGGGCATTATACCCAGCCCCAGGCAGTGTGCGATGCACGCACGTGCGCGTCGGATGAGAGGAAACGACAAGGAGCGACGACCTGCCTAAGAGAGCCCGTCGACGTTGGATGGCGGTCGGGCTCGTGGCTCCAGTCCAGAACCAATGGTTGGGATGGAGAAAACAATAGACTTGTCACGCCAGCTGCGCCGTCCTCTGTGGCAGGATTGGCCGTCGAGGCTCTGGTGGATGGATCGAGGGCGCATGTCAGATGGGACCGCAGCTCCGCTCTTTCCAAAGGGCGGATGTCGTTGTCGTCTTTGCCAACCCATCCCCCAACGTCAGATGCGTCGGGCGTCCTGCGCTGGCCTGATGAAACCGGCCACGGCATTGAGGCGGATTGGCCTGTCCAACGTGTCGTGGCTCTGCCGTCTCCATCTGCGTGTGCTGTCTTGGCCTGCTCTTTCCCCAATCTTCCCCATCGCGACCCCGCCGCGCTGCGTCAGAAGCTCACGGCCGGACGGGGGTGATGCGCGCGATCCATCCATCTACTTGCTGCACCTCATTGATGTGATCCATGTTTCCTCGGCAGCCCGCCCGGCTTACCGTCTGTGCAACCCCTGCTCCGTCCTCCCGCTCCAAATTGGGCCACCATCATCCGAGAAAGCCCTCGCGCGCCCCAAGACGGACGTGTAGTATTCGCCTGCAGCCGACGTGCTGTGCTGGGAGGGAGAATTGATCATTTGACCTCATTCCACGTGGCCGTCACCCCAGCCCAGAGTTTGTGTACCCTGTTTGTTATCATGTTTCTTCCACTTTCTTGCTTTTGTCTCCTCGTCTGCGCCATCGTGTCTTTTTCCAGACCTTCTGTGTGGTCAGGCTCCCAGCCAGCAACTCCAGTCTAGACCGAGTACCAAACTCAAGCTCGCCAGGGGCATGGAATTTTGTCAGCTGGCCAATGGGATGCTGCTGTGACAAGGGGCAACCCCATACCATCAGGAGTGATGATTCCCTCAGATGGTAGCGAGGGATGATAGCTTAATGCAACTGCTTCTCCAAACCAGTCACCTCGAGGTGAAAGCGTTAGGTTGCCCTACGCACAAGCTTCGTCGGCTGGCCGTTGGAGCCTGCCGGGTTCAGCCACGTGCGGAAACTCAACGTCCCATGTAAGTGAACATCGCAATTTCGGCGACGTAACATGACGACATCAAAAAGAAATCATAAATACTAAACCAAAATCTACTAAGGCATTTCTCGGTATAGGATAAAATACATAAATGCTTTTTTTTTCTCCTTGCTTCTTCAACTAAACGGGTCCAAGTTGATAACTGATACGACGTGCCATGTTGAACCTTGGTATGCAGCCCGAGGAACCCTGGTCGTAAAAATGACAGGCCGTCAAAAGCCTAACCCAAGGCCGTGACACACCCAACCCAGCCCAGGGAGCCTGTCAGTCATCGGAAACCAATGCACAAACCATGGTAGGCTAGGTCGCACTAGCAAACGCTAGCTAGGTCGGCTGCGTAGTCTTGTGGCTGTTCCCGTGCTGTGCTGGCATGCCGAGGGTCATGGCTTGCTCACTTTGTGGACGGCTCGCTCTCCTCGACTCGGCAGCGGCCATCATTTCCTGTCACAAATGACGGATACACCGACTTGGGGTCGGCATGTATGTGTGTGTATCACTCCCCGCCATCCGAATAAGCGCTTACATTTTGCTCAGTAGCACCGTTGTTGTGGGACGCACCATCATCCCTGCCACCTAATGGGACGACGCTTGCGAACAGCTGCCATCCCATCCCCATTCCTTGCCGTCACTCTCACCCCACACTCCCCAACTTTATGAAAAAGAAAGTGAGGGACCGGCAAGGTAAGCCGCATTTTTAATCAACCGCTTCGGTTCTTGTTGTTCGGCGCTACGCCAGCACATGACGACTGGCAGACCACACCATCTGCCCGTTTACCCTCTCGAAAACAACATATCTTGCAGCGCGGCTAGGGCTTTCCACCACTCGGGCAGAAAAAGGACATCCCTGAACAGGTCTGCAGGACGCAGGTGAGCACAACACACACGTACGGGCCTGTACAAAGGCCGCATTGCGTTCTCGTGATGGCATCTCCTGCAGCGGCGGCACCCATACACAATGACACGGCCGATCAGATTTGCACCAGCGCGCGCGCAGCCTCCCCGTCCCACCAGACAAGGCAGCCTTGTGGAAGTGGAAGCTTGGCAACGCCACCCACGGCTGAGTCTTGGCCACACGTGTGACTCGGCCGCCCAGCAGAGCGCAACGACGTGCGAAGCATCGATCCATCACGAGACAACAGCAATCCGTGGTCCATCCTTGTTGTGCTCCACCGACCCTCGACCCGCCAGGCAAACGATCACGGTGGGGTGTGACTGTTGAAGGAAGACGCGGTCTTCAAGAAAGGGTCCGGTCGGATCTCTTTTGAGGTAGCCGAGGTAGGCGTTGCCTGCGAGTCCCATTAGACTTGGTCCTCGAGACGGGGCAGGGAACAGGTTTTTTGGCCCTGCTCCCGAGCGCAGTCCATGGATGATACCAACGAAAATGCGTTGCCAGCGGAGACCGGCTGGCCGTTGCGTGGGAGCACAGGGTAGCACAAAGAGGCGGCCGCCAACCGCTGCTGTCCGAACAGGCATCCTATGGGGATATCATGTCTTTTTTTTTTTTTTTTTTTTTTTTTTCTCCTTTTATCTACCTCACAATCACGAAATGGCGCAAATGGCGCAAGCGGCTGCGACGTACCAACAAATCTGCTAGCTCTCTGCCGGGGTAGGGACAGTACTTATACCTACCTACCTAGATAGAGGACAAAGATCATTGATCCTGCGGCAGGCTAAGTGTCCGGGCAAGCGTCTTTCTGGTTCTCAACACCCGGGAATTTGAAGTGGGCCGGGCCTGTTCGAGCCTTTCGCCATCAATAGAACCGCCCTCGGTTCCCGTAAATAGCATGCCAGCTTCCGTGGGCCATGATCATGGTGCGACACGAGAGCATGCTGTGAGGATGCAGTTGAACCGATTGAGCGGAAGACGAAAGAGAGAGATGACAATTGCAGCGGGAGGCGAGGAACGGTAAAGCGAAGGCAATGACGATACCTGTGAGGATGGAGAGCGATCTCTCCCAGCCCCCGTGCACATCGGCGCACGAAGTTTGATCGACGGCTCCGGCAGTCTGCGGCATCATACACAACGGCAGGCGCCGCACCGGGATTGTAGGAGCTGGTGATCACGCCTGGCGGGGCCTTGCGTGGCGGAGCCTCGCGTGGAGGCGGCGGCGACCTCTAGATGCGAATCCAGTCGCATCCCGTGTTTGTGATAGCTGGAGGGGCCAGGATAGATTTGATATGTCAGCATGGTGGTCGGGGAAGGGGTCATAGGCGGGGCCATGCTCCCCCACAACAAAATAAACGAGACTGCGAAACAAAGTGACTTTGGCCCCAGGTGTTTTCCCTTTGTATTTCCAGAAAGACAAATGGGAAATAAAAGATTCAACCTGGCTGTATATTACCAGCAGTCGTAAAGTATAATATCACGTCTTTTTCAATGTGAAAAGATGTATAGTCGCGGTTTTCTTAACGTTGTTCATCGCGGCCAATGTACTCCCCGACAGGAGGGACACAGATTGCAGTCTCGTTTTTTTTGTCGTGGGCGAGCCATGGAAGTGAGACCTGGCCTGACTGAGAGCCCCAATTGATGGAGTATGGGTCCCGTTACAACGGCGGGACGTCGATCATCGGGCTGGATGGCGTGCCCCACCTGTACGCGCCTCAACCATCACCAGACTTACCCAAGCCACTGTCCTTCCAACGTTGACCACAACCCAACTCGGTGGCGGCGTCGCAACCCAGAGCGCTTGTCCGTGCGCTGTTGTTTGTCTCGGCTGGCATGCGAGACAGCAAGGGCGGGATGGCCGCCGAGGAAGCCCCTCTGCGTCCCAGTGCGAACGTTTGGGCATCTTGTATCTTGCACTTGCAGGAGGGGCTTGACTGCGCCAGGCAAACCAACATCCCAGCATCTGCACCCACCCCCGCCGCACACACACACACACACCAGGCCCTTTCCCACCTCAGCGCCCTCCATCCTCCAGACAATCAAACCCGTTGATGGAGCTGCTCTAGACCCCGGCTTGGCCTGCTCACAATCTGGTCACGGTGATGGGTTAGGTCGCCGCCCAACCGGGCAGCCAAAGACCTCCCTTGATGCTGCTTAGAATTGGACCGACCTCGAGGTAGGCGCCAAGTACCCGTGCCTGTACCGGGTATCACGAAGCCACGGGCGTCGGCTGTGCTCAGTAACAATGGCGAACATGTACCCAACACAATCCATACCTGATCCGAGATGTCTGCCCCGCCCCACCTCTACCTGGCCTTCCCTGTCGGCGGCACCCGTCGTCCAACCCAAACATCTGTGACAGGCAGGGAAACCCCGTTATGGATTGGCGGCGCCATCACCAGGGAAAGGTACAATAACGAATACTGTAAAGAGTACGTACGGTCCCGGCTACGCTTCGCTGACAGGCCCGTGGATCGCGGGGCCCCTGAATCGAGGTTTATGGTCGTCTCGTCCCGTCTTGGCTTGGCACCCAGCAGAAGAGAAGGGCGTACTGCGGCTCCTGCAACCAGATCTAAAGGATCCCCGAGCCCCCATGCCAACGGCCTTTGTCCCCCGAGCCCAGTCCCCGACTTCCGTCGGCCAGGTTGCCCCAGTTCGTCCGCCACCGTCCTACTCGTCCCTATTTCTATTCCTGGAGCTGCTCATCCCCTTGAGCAACAGGCCGCACAATCCTTCAGACCCGGAACCCGTCTCTATAGAAGTGCTCTTTCAACTATATCTCACACATCAATTATTACCATCACTGCCATCCACGCCGCTTGCCTGCACCTGCTTATCTCCCCGCCTACACTTACCAACCACCTACCTAGGTACCTCACATAGGTATCTACCTACCTACCTACACCTACCTAGGTAGATCGGAGCGTGGGCCCGGAACGACCATCCCCAGCCTCCCGGCCTGCCCAGCTCAGGTACCCGTGTGCGCCTGAGGCGGTTTCCGTGGCTGCCTTGTGTCCCCATCCACCTCGAAACCGCGTCTTTCGTTTCCACAGGACACCCCGCAGGTGCAAGGCCCTGGAGGTCTGCATGCCCGCGGATTTTTCGTCTTTGCCCTTGTATCGCGGGCCGCCGTTTCGATTTTCCACTTGCCCTCTCTTTTTTTCTGCTGTGCGCCGAGCGGTCCGAAGCGAGCGTAGCCCCTCCATTCAAATCCGTCCCCTCCCCTCCCCTCCCTTCTCCATCGTCCCACACCAGGCCACAACGCAGACCCTCCCTGCTAGACTCGGCCCGGCTCTCGAAATGGATCTGGACTCCTTGGCAATCCACGCCATTGTCCACCCCACAGCCGCCTTCTCCCAAGAGGCGATTCCGGAAGGGTCCGACGCGCCGCCCGCCGGCTTGGGCGACCAGGCCGATCCCGCCTCGGACTGGGCCGGCTCCCAGCTTAATCCCAAGAACCGCATCGACAGCCTCGACTTCCCCAGCCCGCCGCTCTGGCGCATCGACGGGTCCGCCGGCCTAGGCACCCAGTACTATGCCATCCCACTCTTCCTCGAGAACATCCCGCCTTTGCGGATAGACGTCTTTGTCGCCGAATATCTGGGCAAGTCCTCCCCCATTCTCCGCTCCCTGCTCGACCTTGATAGGGCCTTCCACACCAAGGATGCCGCCAGGGTCAACCGCCTTGGCATCGCAAGGCATATTGTACGCGCCTTGCACTTGTGGGCCTCAACCCTCATCGAAGCCGGCGAGCTCGACGTGCTCGAGAACCTCTTTCGCAAGGAGCCCTTTGGCACCAAGATCATCTTCGAAAATCTCGAGCTCGACGTCGCCAAGATCAATATCAGCATTGATCCCAACCACGAGCTCGAGCTGCGCATGCTGTCCGTCTCGGACCTGTCGTCCATGTGGAATATTCCGCCGGCAGAATTCCCTCCGTCCATCTCTCTCGCCGATCTAGAGTTCGTGACGCAGCTGCACGACAGCGTCTGTGTCGTGCGGCAGAGAACTGGGGCGGGAAGGGGTGCTGACGGTCACGATGACGGCCGTGATGGCTTGCTCATCCTGAAGGCCCTCTCGAGTTCGAATAGATACCTATATCATGAGCTTAGGGTCCTCTTGACAATGCCGCCACATCCGAACATCATGGCACGGCCCCTGCATCTCGTCACAAAACAGAACAATTTCGGAAACAAAAAGGGTATCGTCGGCTTCACGCTCTTCTATCATCGGACTAGCTCCATCCGCGACCACATACCCTGTATGAGGATCCACGACCAGCTGAGGCTGGCGGATCAGGTGAAGTGGGCGACCCAGCTCACATCGGCCCTGATTCATATCCGGGAGAAGGCCAAGACATACTACCCGGACCTCCGTCTTGACAATGTCGTCCTCTCCGAGGCTGGCGATGCCGTCATGGTCGACTTCGAGCAGCGCGGCGTCTGGTGCGAGTTTGGGTCGCCCGAGGTCAACAACATCGAGTTTTTGCGTATCCTTGCCTGTGACGACCCGTCCGAGTTCACGGGGTACGACGCCGAGCCGACCATCGGTGACGAGCTGCGGACGGGCTACGCGGAGCTGCTGAAGCAGCTGGTGCCTAATTGGGAGGACTTGTACTACAACCGCGAGTACAACAACCCATCCCAGGGGTACAACCTCGCCTGGAAGGCCCTGACGCCGGCCCAGCAGGAGGCTGCCGAGGTCTACATGCTCGGGCGCGTGCTTTGGTGTCTGTTCGAGGGGATGGCAGCCCCCAAGCGCGGCGCTGTTTGGCAGTCTTACCGCCGGGAACCCGAGATCGAGTTCCCCGAGTACAGTCGGGCCCCAGCCGCGATGCGCTGCCTGATCGACCGGTGCACGGCCGGTAGGCGGCAGGCTTGGAGCGACATGGTTGCCCGCGTCCGCAGCCGGGTCGTCCTCAAGAGTGGCGATGTTGTGTCGCAGCAGGAGCTGCGACAGCTAGCCAAGAAGTGGTGGACGAATGAGCTCCAGGAGAACGGCCTCTACCTGGACAAACAGGGTCGCGGGGCCGACCTGGACAAGCTCAAGCAAGTTGGCGCTTCAGCCCAGCGGCCGCCACTGAGAGAAGTGCTGAAGGAGCTCGAAGCTTTCAAAGCTTCTCTACCCGGTTCCGAAAAGGCATAACCTATACCTTTCCTCGAACGTCCAACCTCCTTAGCGGCATCCTCGATGTCCACCAGCGCCGGCTAGTTAGAACACTGGCCTTTTCTACCTTTGTATTACTTGTTTCCTCTCACTCCCATCTCTCCCTTCTTTTTCGTCGGGCTTCCTTTGTCACAAGCATAGCCCCCTTTTGCTTCTGGCTGGTGATTTTCGGTAGTTTAATCTTACGTTGTTTGTTTCTGCCTCCCCGCCTTCGACATAGACTTGACGGTGCAGAACCCACCGAGGCATCTGATGTGACGACTTGGGTCCGGGCAGCGCAGAACTCACAGCTGAATACCTTCCATACTAAAGCACGCTAAGAGGCCATACCCATCTCCTTTTCCATGGCGCTTTGTTGATTAGGGAACCCAGGTAGTAGTCAGATGAACTCAAGTATGACGAATGCCATGCCTTTATACTCTTCGGAAATAAATCCTAACAGAGCATGATCCCTGTATATATGAATGAATATGTCACCGGAGGCAGGCGGGCGCTTGCTCGATAGTTGAAGGAAGGAGGAGAAACCGGCAGAAAGGAAAAATAAAATAAAGTAAAAGATAGGAAAACGTGAGATAGTCCTCCTAGCCTCCCCGGCAACTTTGTCCTCCCTCTACTCAGTAATTCCCAAGCGGCGTTTTTTTTTTTGGGATAAAACCAAACAGCTCCAGGTGCTCCTACCGCATCAATACACAGCGCCCACGGCACATTTGCACCAACGTCCAACATCCAACGTCGGGTTCCGCCAATCACAAAGCCCCATTCACACCTGCATGCACCTCTAACGCAAACTTAATTTGGACAGCCGTGAACCTAAAGAGTATCTTTGGCCACCTTGAATTACCTGCCGGCTGCCCTAAACACTCGCCCTGCCTTGTCTCTCCCGTCCCATAGTCATACGCGATAACGCGTCGGTGGCGGATCCAGCCTGCCTCGCAGTCAAGACGTACGGCCCTCCAGTTCGGGAGCTGAGGCTGTGTATCACGTTTCAGGGCTGCCATGGTCCCGGACGCGGCCGCCCAGAGCTCGATGTGTTTCCCTGCGGAAGAAACTTGCCATGCCGCGGCGCACCCAGGCGGCAGCGGGTATCCCACCGAGCGCTGAAAAACATCGTATTGGGGTTTCCGGAGCAGCACCGGCCTGCCGGCATCTACCAAGGGGACGGCATGGAACGTGCGGTATTCGGACCCGGCAGTACGGCGTACAAAGCTTAGGACCATCGCCGACGCCGTCGTCAGGGCCCCTGCTCTCAACCGCTGCGCCACCACACTCGCACTGGAAAACTACTCACCCTCCAGCGCCGGCGGAGCGTTCCCAACGCCGGGCGGCAAGGGCCCGTTGGAGCGGGCGGGTCCAGGAGCATGACCTGCTGCTTTCAGACGAGGCCTTCCTGGGCACGGAAGATACGCTTGCGACCCCTGAATATAACCGCTTTCCTCAGGGCGCCGTATGGTCCTCGGGCCGGATTTGGTCGCATACCCCATCAGCCAGTTGACTGAGAGCCCGCTGGCTCGACGCTGAGGAACGTCAAGCCCGAGATACAGTACTGGCCCGGCTTCCGGCGGAGGGATTGCTTCCACCCGCCGGTCGAGGGCCGCGTCTTCGTTTGGCGCTTCGTCTAAACGAATCCGTCCCGACGAATCTGGAGAAAGAAGAGCCGAAGAGCTAGGGGACGGGGGAAGCCGCTGGTCTACGGGTTCACGGCCAAGTCGTCGGCGGCGGCGCAGGAGGCTATCACTCGGAACCTCGGCCGTCACGCCTTCCCTCACGGAATTGTCGTATGGCGGCGCACCAGTTGGGGAGACGACATCGGGCGCAATATCAGATCCATCCTCGAGGGCGCGGGCCAGCAGGCATATGATGTGTTCGTGGACTTGGTGAGCCACAATCGCCGGCGGGCACGCGGTTGACCGTAATGCTACAGGCCAGCGGAGATGAGAAAGAAATCAGTTTCGTTGTTTTGCTCTTTTCTTGAGTGGTCTGCAATGGGCTCTGGTGTTCATTATGTCATTTTCTTCAATAATCTGCGATTGCAACAGAAGAATAGCGGATGACCCCCAGCCGGACTAGGAGTTGCTCTCGTCGAAACCCCTTCGCCGACGAGTAGACACATGAAGAATCTATATCAAACCGGCCGTCTAGGGGATCTCTGTTTACCAAGGAGACCTGAGCTGGACAGTGCCTGGGTTCGCAAGCAGATGCTTGCTCACATAGAGCACATAATTTACTGTCGTCAGTTCCGCCGCGGGCAACGCCCGATCGGGGTGTGAGCGCCGAACCACAGCTGAGGTATTCTGATATGTATATCCGCGCCAAACCACAGGACAGGTGAAGACAAAGCTGCTGGCGACCAACGCCAGAGGAGACCTCAGACCACGATCCCACTGCAATTAGAGTTAATCTACTTGATGCAATAGTATCCGTAGACGCCAGCCTCAATATTCAATAGCCCACCGTAGTGCAAAGGTGCCTGACTCTTCACCCGTCAAGCATATGAGCAAAACGGCAAGCATATCCCGCCGCCGCTCGGGCCCAAGCTGAGCCTTGAGGCCCCAGCGTCCAGGCGTCGCGATGACGATAGAGGCCGGCAAGCAACAACGGTACTGAGCCTGCAAGAGAAAAAAAAAAAAAAGAAAAAAAAAATAGGGCGGCGCCCGGCCTCTTCCCCACAGCATGGCAAGCATGGGCATCCATCCGCCTAACCCTCCCAGACAGGTTTCAACCGGGCCGGTGAGAGAATTTCCACGGAGTGGGGTGGAGCCCCCCGGAGGAGCATTCCACATCTCGTTAGCTCTCCCGATGCGGTGAAAATGGGTAGGGCGTGCGGTTTTTTTCTTTCCTTTTCCCTTCTGCTTTTGTGTTTTTGGCAGGGGGGAGGAGAGATGTTACGGTGCTAAAGGGGAGGGGCCTGGCTCGAGTTCCACTAGCGACGCGACGATACCCAGTCAGGGAGACGCAAGAAAGAAAGAACAGAAAAAAATAACCAGCCACAGAAAAAAAAGCCCGACCCGACGTGAACATCATCGTCGGAGATTTCCACGTCACGTTTCTCTTTGGGCAAAGCAGGCATATCCCGGGCCGTCAAGACTCAGTGCCGACTTCAGCCAAAAACACAACCAAAAGCCGCCAAAGTTTAAAATTTTCAGAAACGCCCTGCAGAGACGGGAATGGGTCTCGTCCAGCGGGGGGTCACACACAGATGGCGTGGAAGGCTAGCAGCCATGCAGACTGGCCGTTAGCAGGAGACACATGGGCCAGCGAGTGCTCCCCGTCTGCATGCATGCTCATGATAGCCAAGGAATGGTCCATCCACACTCGTGGCCCTGTTTCGAGTGGGCGCACCTAGGTCTTACATGCCTAGGCACATGCAGGCGTACCTGCAGCAGCGCTCACACCGGCTGCAAGCCCGTCGCATTGGGGGAGAGTCGGCCCTGAAGCACAGGGCAAATGTTCAGCGGGTTGGTGGAGCCGGGGACACCTCGCTCTGCTGCTAATGCTGGACGGCGAGCAGTACTTCTGTATGCTCTGTAGGAATCAGTGGGGCGAGCCGGGGAGACGCCAAGAGGCTCAAGAAACAATAGAGCCCGGTGGTGAGGGGAGTTCATCACGGCATCGGTTGCTTGGTCTCTGTTGGGTGGACGCCCAAGGGTCACTTCGGGATCCGGCTCCGGAAGCCGCCGCAGGCGACGAGGGTCTGATCAAAAGCGCGCAGTCGCTTCTCACTAGGTACGTAAGGTAAGGTATCCATCAAGTCGAGTAATGTTAGCCGGCCAAGCGTGTGGAGAGCCACTGATAACGAGAGCCAACATGGAAACAGATCGACAAAGGCGTTTTGCTAACACCATATTCTCCTGGATCTACGGTTTTCTTTCCCTCTTTGCCTTCCAGTGGCTGGGGTCAAACTTTATGTCTGAGGGATAACATCCTGAGCACCCCCAAATATGTCGATGCCAAGCCCAGAGAGCACATCGTTCGAACGCTCTTGTGGGCGCATTGAAAACTCTGTAATAATAGTATCCAGTATGGCCTTTTTTTTTTTTTTTTTTTTTGTGCATCGTACAACCTATCAGCTCACTCAGTGCCTGCCCGCAAAATACTAGATAGGGCTAGTGGCCGAGCCTTCACCTCAGCGGTTCTCAAACCATCATGCAAAGCACCAACAGACGGCCCCCGCCAGAGGCGTTGCGATGGCATGGTTGGGAAACTTTGTTCTTTCTCACGAACCATTTCCCGCCCTCCTTCTTTTTATCGGTATTCTTCAAACAGCCCTCCCCACTCAGTCCACGCACACCCGTCGTCGAGGGGTTGCGCCCAAACGATTCGCCCCCTTCTCACCAGGCCCAGGAGGGAAAGTCCCCGAGAACCCCTCAAGGCTTGGAGTTCTCTTGGGTCGCCGCAGAGAGGACTCCACGCTGGAAAGAGCCCCGAACCAACCCATTGTTGGGACGGTGGAACCGTGGACCCCCGGGCGAGCCCCATTGAGGGTGAGATGCAACTGCACAAGACGCTTCTGCCACTGTCACAATGCATCGGCCGCATG
Source organism: Falciphora oryzae (assembly GCA_000733355.1). Taxonomy (NCBI): domain Eukaryota; kingdom Fungi; phylum Ascomycota; class Sordariomycetes; order Magnaporthales; family Magnaporthaceae; genus Falciphora; species Falciphora oryzae. The sequence continues at coordinate 1,489,499 of JNVV01000006.1, forward strand.
TTCGTCTGACTCCTTTGCGGAGCAGGACTAGGGCTCTCCGCGGTGTCTCTACCGTCGCATGTAACCTCAGTTGGGAGGCTATACACTGGGCCAATGTGGCGAGCTGCCCCGGGGGCTACACCCGAAAATACGAGCCCTTGAAATTGGCCCTGCCGTCCACTGCGTCTTTTGCGAACAGGGTTGCCCACAGCGCCAGGGACATGCCCCAGCCCAACGCGCGCGACTGGCTGCGGAGCGTCTACTGTCGCAGCCTGTGTGGATCGAGGACAGACCACTCCGCCCAACGGGAGTCAGCTCGGGTCGAGCACAAGTGGAGGCGACGCGGCCCGGCTGCTTCCCCGTCCGTCCCCCATTGTGTGTTGCTGACGATGGGATGACAGTTGGCTGCCACCGCGGCGGGAAGAAATTGAGGGGGCAAAAAACAAAAGGAGACACCAGACACCAGACGCTGGATGGAACCGTTTTGGGGCTCGGTAAAATAACCAAGCCCCACCCGACGCGAGTGGAGCAAGGGTGAATAAAAAAAAGCATATGACGAAATCGCAGCTAAAAAAGAATACCTAAAGAAACAAAAGCAAAAACCTTTCAGTCCAAAAGAAGACCGGCAAGGATGCTGATGTTTGCCAGGCGCCCGGGGCTTCGCCGAAAACACGGCTTTCTCAGCGATCGACCAGGCCAGACAGGGGCAAGCGCGAGCAGGGCCACCCCTTAGAGTCACGATGCAGCAAAACACAAAAAACACAGTCGAGGAGGTTGAGGAGTTCTACAAGATGTGCCACAGCCCTGCGCGCCTGCCTGGGTTCCCGCATCCTCGCGAGCAGGCGAATAGGGGCTCGGTCTGGGAATGATGACCTTCGCATGGCACAGGTTACCCAGCGTAACAAAAGGTGCGCTGTTGGTGGTCAGTTAATATATTTTTCGCCCTGCTGCGCCATGGAGAAGTCCGAGAAAACGCGCCGAATTGTCTCCGGGCCGGGTTGTCCCACCCACCCCCATCAAATCTCTGCAAAATCCTTCCTAGGCTTATCCATATTTCCGCCCTGCTTCTAGAAGCTCCAACTTTCCTCCTCTCTCCAGGCAGAATCCTTCACGCGGCGCAAGCGGTTGCGGCCACCATGCCTCCAACCAGCAGCGACATAAACAGGGAAAAAAAAAAAAAAAAAAACCATTCCTCCCGAATTCCAGCGCCTCATGTGTGCATCGGGCGATCCGCGGGAACCCGTGCTTTCTGTGGCGGTCCTGCCGGGTGAATAGCTCGATTGTGTGCACGAAATGGCCGAGGCGAGTGGGATCAACGTGCGTGGGATTGGCGAGTGAGAAAAGAAAAAAGAAAAAAAAAAAATTCCCGTTCCGGTTACAACAATCAACATTCCTTCTCTTGGAAATGCGGGCGGAAAATACCGCACAAAAAGCAATGATCGGCTCGAACGACCATGTAGCGCGTCGTCTTCTCCGCCGGCTAATTTTCCTTTTTCTTTCCTCGGCGTGGCTTATTTGTGTACACGGGCAGGCCTGGCACTGGCATTCTTTTTATCACAAACCTCCAAATCTTGTGCGGGCTGTTTCAACATCAACAGGCAGCACACCATCCTGCCCCTGGAAATCGAGATGGATCTCGGTTCTCCCCCCTCCACCTCTGAGCCCGAGGAGTGGTCGCACCGGGAGGAGCAGACGGGAGCGCAGGATGGATGACATGCATAATCGACGGATGAGCCAGCGCATAACGGTGACAGTCGGGAGCCTGCCTGCCTGTCTGATAGGGCAAGACCACCTATACCCCTCGACCCCGAGATCTCGCTGTTTCGGCTGGCTGCAGACGGGTAGAGTCAGCTTACGCGCTGGTTGTTCCCGCTCCCGCAAGCGGAAGGTGGAAAGACGCGAGGGCGGTTCGGGCAAGGGCGGCTTGGATGCCATGGCCGGCGCCTCCCTGCCTGAGACATTTCCCATCAGCTCGGCAAAACCGACAACAACCTATCGCGGCTGCGCAGGTATATATCATTGGCATTTATACTGTGGTTTCCGGGTTGTGCTTCGTAGGCAGGCAGACACCAGGTAGGCCCTCCCGGGCTGCCGCGGAATCCAGATATCTGGTTCGGGACAGCGGAGTTGGATTTTTGGTGACCCAGCATCGCGGTCTCTTACAGTCCCTGGAAGCATCTCACGATGGTCCGGGGGACGATTGGTTTCGGGATATTTTGGTTAAACGAGCTAGGTGGCTAGCAGGGAGCAAACCAGGGTCCTTGCGAAGTACCATTGGCCCGCCGTGCCACAGACATCGCGTAGCCTGGCCGCCACGACGGCTGGAATCGTCCCCGGCCGCTGCGACGAACACCATCAACCCGCCGCCCTCCATCGCTTAACTTAACTCGCACCTATTTTGAAATGATGGGTCGGCGAGAGTCAAGAGCACGACCTACTCTCTGCAGGACATGCAGAGTGGGAAATTTGCACATTTGCACTTTTTCTTTCCTTGGTTTGTTGTATTAATCGAATTTCCAGAGCACCAGAATGCAGCCCCTCCGACAGACGCCCCCTCGACGCGCATGAACGAAATGACCAGATGTCGTGCCCGATTTGCGGGCGCCTCCGCTTTGGAGGGCACGCAATCCTTGAGCTCGGTACGTACATACGCTTATGTGTACAGTCCCGCCGCACTACGATGCACCTCCGTAGTCATGCTCACCATCCCATTCCGTCGCGCACTCAAAAATCCTTTTGATATTAGCTTTGGACAGGGTCGAGGGCCTTTGCATGGCTGGTGACACCGCTGTGCTTCTGTGGATCATGATGCGTGTAGTCTAGCAGCACCAAGCTTACCCTATGACTCTGACATTGTGCCGAGCCTGTCCAACAACGCACAGCAGCAGGTCTGAGAACAGGTTGCCTCCGCCCCGGTGCGCTGTGGTCAGGGGTCAAGTCCTCGATAGAAAGCAGAAGGCTGCCGGCGGATTGAGGTCGTTGGGTCGAGGCCGCCAAAATCCCGTGACTGCCAGCACAGCAGGGGGCGGTGTTCCCGCAAGCCGCCGCCATCGGTTCAACAGTCGACGGTGCATGCACCTAGGGGGCTAGAGGTCGAAGCAGACCAAAGCCATGCCTGCACGTTGTCGAGTGACGAAATCGCGGGCGTCCCGGTGTACTTGCCGAACCAAATTGCCTAGCTCGCACGAAATGCTGGCGATTCAGACACACCGCCATGGCCCCCGGTCCCCCGTGATCGCTGCCCTTTGAAGCCACTGGCTAGGTCCAACCTGGGCGTGCTAGGCTCACCGGGCGAGAAACGAAACAGCGCCATTGGCTAGGGGCTGCTTGCTACCAGCGTCAGCCACTGACGGGCAACGCCGACCAGTTCACACAATCCCGAGCACCATCCCCACGGGACCGCTGAGTCCAGGGACATTCCCTCCCCGAGCATTGACTGACTGTCAAATAGCGAACCGATGACGAAACCGTGTGCGATGGGCGCCCACAAGCCGGGCTGGCATTGGACCCAATGTGAAATCTCCAACAGCCTCTGCCGCCGGAAGAGCGTCACCAGGTAGGAGCCGGTCGAGACATTGAGGATGTCCATCCATTTTGCATTTGTGTGCGACAGCATGCAACAGAGAGGGGCGGGTGGCATTGCTAGATGCAGCACCCGTCTGCATGTTCCAGATGGATTTGAGACAACCCTACCTGGATGGTTGAGAACCATGCCCTATTTGGTCTTGCATCCGTCTCGTTTTGTTCCATGGCCCATGCAAAGTTGAGGGCTTGATTGTGAATCTGGAAAGGATATTTTCCGTGTAAGTCGGCATTTCGTCCGCAAACCAAGCAGAGCCACGCGCACGTCCTGGGAGGTAATAGCATGAACTAAGGAGAAGAAAAAAAAAAAAAAAAAAAAAAAAAGACGAGAAATACTAGAGAAAGCATCATAATATCGAGCCGGCGGTCGCATTCTACCAATGTTTTGGGCTGCCAGCTCTGGCGGCTCTGGGGCCAAGAGACGAGGGGCTAGCTCATCACAACCCTCTTCGAACCTGACCAGCCAGACCTTTGACCGAGGAGGCAGCAAAACAGCCACGGTAACAACAGCCGAACGGAGGCTGCCTGCCCAGATGCGCGCACCAACCATACGGAGGGCAGAAGGCGTGAAACTGTGCCCCGCGCGGAGGAGAGGCAATCTAGCCTCGCGACCTACCAGCACAACATGGCGTTTAGTATAGCCGCTGCCAGGTCCCTCTTTCTCCCCATTGGGGGCGTTCCAAATGGCCAGGCCAGGCCAGACCAGGCTAGTTCGGACCATGTCCCCGGCGGTTCCCAGCACGAGCCATGAATTGGTCAGTCGATAGCCAGCGGCCAAATCTTAAAATTTTCCCGCTTCTGCCGTTCTTTCTCGTTCGACCGCAGCCTGTCGCGTGAAGGTGCGGTGCTGGAGGGGCACGGCAGGCGAGCCAGACAGTGGTACAACTGGAGTCGCCGCACCCCTGCCGCTAATCAGGAACTCCATGTGCAACCCCTGTCCCTGGGACCTGACTGGCCCCACAGACCCCCGTTCGTCTCTTGCACCCCAGCCCCTCGCGACCACCGATTTCGCATTGTCAGCAAGGGTTGAAAAAATGCTCGGCTCGAGTGGATTACGGAGTGTGCCCCACCACCAAAGGCCGCAGACCCTGGCCCTACCGGCGACGGGCCAGCCAATCGCCAGGTGCCGCTCCAGCTCCAAATGCGTCCGAATGGAGAATCTCGTGCGACACCTGCAGCTGCACCTTCCAGTTTGGCCGGGGGGAGGCGAGGAGGAGGAACCTTAGGCAACGGGAAAAAAAAAAAAAAGGAAGAAAGAAAAGACGAAAAAGAAAAACAACCAAGGCAGAAACTTGGTGGCAGCGGCCGCCAAATCGCATCGCCGCTACCAACGACAGGCCGAGGATGCACGGCCAATATGTAGCTGCGTGCGATAACAGTGTCCCACGGCCCCTGGCGTAGTTGTGCTTGCGACAGGTGGATGGGCAGAAGAGGACTCCAGGCCCCATTGGAGCTGGGCACTCCCCGGCATCACCAACGCGTCTGCTCCTGGCTAGGTCCTCTGTTCTTGGGTGCAAGGGCGTGTTGTGCCCCGCCCGCAGAGGCGTGGATCATGGACGAGAGTCGAGCGACCGCACACCCCTGGCGCTTTTTCCCTCGCACCCTTTCCTGGTGCCCTGGTCCGGCCGGCCTCCTCCCTTCACACACCCCCCTCCCCTACCACGAGCCGTGCCTTATGGATCTCCTTGATTCTAGAGGCTGGATGGAGCACGCCCGCCGAAATCCAGACTCCCGGCTCTGGTGCGGTACAGTACATATCCCGTGCTCCTCCCGCCTCCCCCTCGCGAAGCCGGGGTTTTGTTCTTGATCGCTCTGCTCGACTGTTTTCTCCTCTCGCCGCCGCCCTTCTTGCCTTGGACGCGCCACTATCTTGTTCGTTTCGATATCCCCGCGCACGGGAACGTGCCCACGATATCCATCCACCCAAACCACTACCGGGGGATGCCTGCATAACTACTCCGCCTTTTAATATACAAATATCGTGTTCTTCTCCCAAAGCCGTCCTGCGCCACGGCCCCAGTCTCCCTCCTTGTTCTCCGATATCTCTTGTGGGACCCGAACGGCCATACAAGACTCGATGTGCCGCTGACACCCGACGCCAGCCTCTCGACGCGGTCCGACACCGTCCTCCCCGACTTGTACAACCACCAGCCAAGGTGCAGGCCGGTGGCGCCTGTCTGACCTCACCCTCGCCCGCGGCCACACCGGAGCCTGACAGGCATATAACACTCGAGCCTGTGGCCACCCGATTCCGTACCGGGCGAAACCGAAAGACGATACGCCAGCTATATCGCGCTGCGCTGGCGGACCTCGACAACCGCAACCATGTCGCGAATCGGAGTGAATCTCCCGTTTTGCCCGAAGCCCTTCGTTGACGCCCTGGACTTTACCGGCTCAGATGGCTGTATGTAGTGGCTGCTTTTCCTGCGGAAACCAGTCCGCAGAATCCCACTGACATGAAAACCAAATAAATAGTCATCAAGGGCAGACTATGCTCAGATATCGGCAACTTGACATGCTGCCTCCCCTGTCCTATGACGGATTGGGTCTACCCTGACACCTTCGACACCCTTGGAGTAGCTGCCGAGATTGTCGCAGTCGTCTCAACAGTCCTGTGCGCATTCCTGCTGCTATCGTGGGGTTTCCTTCCGGTCGAGAAGACGCACAGGCATTACCTGAGCATCTGCTTGACTATAGCAGTCATCTTCATGAATGTGAGTTTCGCAAACAGGAGAGAGCAGACAGACGGTGGGGAAAAGAACGAGGCCTCGTCACTTGTGAAGCTCATCTGACACCTCAATCCATATAGATGGGTTTTGTGGTCCCCCTTGCTGCGCAGCCGGAGCAGTGTGCCGATAAGATCACACCCAACGACATGAAGACGAACCAGGCATGTGCCGCATCTGGATCCATGCTTATCCTGGGAGGATGGGCTGGGGTCATGTGGATTTTCCTGCGCGCGCTCTCGCTACACCTCCAGATCTGCTGGCAGGTCGTGGTTGGCAAGACCTTTATGTGGTTTGCCCAGGCCGCCGGCTGGGGCATTCCCCTCGTCGGCATCATCATGGCCCTGACCATGAGCGGAGTGTCATTCCGTTTCGGACAGACGTGCCACATCAACCACGAGAACAGCCTGGCTGTGCTCTGGATCCCGCTGCTCGTCTTCTCCGCCTTCACCATCTTCATCCAGCTTGCCACCTTTATCTACTGCATCAAGGTGTACCTCGCATCGCTCAACGACAACAGCGCCTCGACTGAGGGTTCCAATCTCCCCTCATCTACCCGGAGCATACAGACCATGACGCCCAGGCAGGCCTACCGACGAGTCCGACGAGTTATTCAGCTCCAGTGGAGGGGCATTACCATCGTGCTAATCATCATCGCCGACGTCATATTCTTCTCCATCGTGTTTGTCTTCCAAGACAACACTCTCGAGAGGATCAAGACGGATAGGAGCTTGGTTACGCCATGGGTCACTTGCCTTGCGCTCGCTGGTGGCGACAAGAACAAGTGCCTCGACAAGGCCAGCGAGCTCGTAATCAACCAAGCTACCGTCGGTGCCGTGCTTCTCCTCTTGGCGGTAAGTTTAAACCATATCCCCGGCATTTGCTCGACGCGCGCGTGCCCAGAGGGAACTGGACTCTGACTCAAGATCCAGATGAACGGGATTTGGCTCCTGGTCCTGCTCGGCAGATGGTCGATGATTACGGGATGGAAAGATCTCTTCTCATCTATGTTTCGTTCCAATAAGAAGGCTGAGTTCGTCTCGGTCGATGCTCGGGCGGCGGACGATTTCAAAAACCAAAGACGTTCGTACGAGATGCTATCCCGGGATTCGGGCAAGACAATGGTGGACGAGGCAGTAACACCCTCCGCAGGGACCACTCCGATCTCGCCCTACCCCGCTGCCATGTCTCCGACGAGTCCCCCACCTAGCGGGCGGCGAACGCCTGACTACTTCGGGCAGACGGCGAGATACCACGCGCCGACACGCTCCTTCTCGAAACCAAAAGCCCCACCGCAGGTGGTCAGGTGGGATAACAGCGAGATATACGCTGGATCTCAGAACGGGCACAGGGATGCCGACGATATGAACATGAACCCACTGGGTATGAACAGGATATGAATGGATATGAGGCTTTAATCAAAAGCGTATGGATTTGGGAGAAAAAAAAAGAACCAAAAAAAAAAAAGCACAAAAAACATGAATCAAGAGACGGAAAAAGGGGTCTCCTAGAGAAGGAGGAACCAGAAACAAGAGATACCAGAAGCACTCGCGTGCTCTCTCTACAAACGGACGACCTCTTTCAAAGATGAGCCCGTCTTTAGGGAGCTAGGAGAAGAGGAGAGGTTACAGGACGAATCGCGCCAGCACCGGCGTCGACTCGGTATGAAGCCCATGGCATAATGCCTCGTGGCTCGCAGCAAACGGAGTTTGCAAATCTTTTTTTGTTTGTGGCTTTACTTTCTTTATCTTTTGCTGTGCATTGGTGAAGCGTTCGGCGCAAGGAGGAAAACCGCGGGCTTGCGGTGTCGACCAAGCGAAGGTCAATATTTGACACGATGTATATCCCTCGATCTGTTTTCTTTTGTTTTACTTCACCCTCATTGTACTACGACAATGTTACGCGGCGGCACATGGCTGCGTGCCTAATTGGGCGCAAGCCGCACAGGACTAGACCGCACGGAATTTTCTGGATCGTGGTCAGGAGACGGCCTGGACTGTGAGGGGATACCTACACAACGTAGGCACACATGTATCTCTCCAGCTATCTATCCAGCTACCAAAGTACTCAGCCTCGCTTGGGTATTCATCAAACCATATCATGGGATTATTGCTCATTGGATCCTGTGCCACTTGGGATGCACATTTTGCGGGACATCAACGTGGATGGTGAACATGGCAACCGAAATAGACTAGGCTCAAAATGAAATGCCTTGCGACATCCAACACCCGTGGCACTGCTGACCCCGGGCAGGCTGTAGGTCTGAGCGCTACGTGCCCTTTGGTCTATTTTGACGGCTCCTTCGGCTAATGAGAAAAGAAGTGTAAAATGAAGGTATTCATAGCCGCAGCTTACGCTACCTGCCACCGCATCAACCCACCATCATTATGTTGTTGTCGTTGCGGGGTGGTAGCGTGGAGGGGAGGGAGCACCCGGCAGTGTGGGGTCTGTGCGTGGAAGCGCATCCGAGAGCACGACACCGCGTGGAAGCGAGGGAAGGCGAGAGGAACCAGCCACATGGAGATTGGCACGACTTCCGACGTGGGTGTTTGGAGCCGGGATCCGGCCCAACCCTGTAGATGGCGAGTTTCACCGGATAGCCACCTCGCAAGAGGCTACATGCCATGTGTTAGATTGATGCTGTGAACCATGTAGCGCCGCGAGTGTTTTGGTGGCGTCCGCGCTAGCCTAAGCAGCGCAGGGCTGCGGGCAGGCATCAATAGATGCAGGCCTCGAATGCGGTGAATGACTGGTGCTGGTGCCCGGTGCTGACCAATTCGATTCGTGTTTCTAGGCCCCAACCTCTGTCCATTTCTTCCTCCAAAACGAAACGCCCGGGCACCGCCAAAGCAAAAAAAAATAATCAAGAGAAAAGCCGCCCCAAACACGAGCCGCCATCAACCCGCTGCGCGAGTCATCCCTCTATAGCTCCAACCCCCTCCCAGCAGGCTCGGGAATCGCGCTTCTGCTGCCTTTCTGGTGCTGGCGTCGTTTCCCTGAATCATTGCAGTCGGCGACAATCACCGTTAGGCCGTGTCCTCGGACGAGGCGCTACTGCTTGCCTCGCTTCTCGTTGCTTGCCGGCCTCGACGCGCGCTCGTGCTGAATATGGCGCTGACCTGAGCGACGGAACTGACGGACTCTCGGATGTCGATATCGCTGGCCCGACCACGCCCCCCCTCCTCGACTCCGCACTCCGCCCGAGATCGACGCTGGCCAAAGTAGAGGGACAGACAGAAATAGACACACGCAGGCCGTTGCATACCGCAGAATATGTTTTTGCTCATTGGCGTGCTGCTGCTGGGCGGCTTCTTCCACTACGTGTGGAAGGCCGAGGCGGCGCTGGGCGTGCCGTGGCAGCCGGACCCGGCGTCGCAGCTCTTCGCCCAGCGCCCGCTGCCGCCGCCCATTGCCAGCACCTTTGTCGACACGTACTCGCTCCCGCTGCGGGCACGGGGCCGCGACGTCGTGGACCGCGAGGGCCGCCGCTTCAAGCTCTCGTCGGTCAACTGGTACGGCGGCAGCGACGAGCTCTTCATCCCCGGGGGGCTCGACGTCCAGCACCGCGACGTCATCGCCCAGACCATCCGCGTGCTGGGCTTCAACTCGGTGCGCCTACCCTACTCGGACGAGATGGTCATGACGAACCCGCACGTGCTCCCCCACCTGCTGGCCGCGAACCCGGACCTGATCGGGATGCGGGCGCTCGACGTGTTCCAGGCCGTCGTGACGTCGCTGACGGACGCGGGCATCGCCGTCATCGTCAACAACCACATCACCACGGCCACCTGGTGCTGCGGCGCCGACCCCTGCGACGCCGGCTGGGCCAACGACCACCTCGGCCCCATCTGCCGCGTGTCGCAGACGGAGGAGGACTGGATCCGACACTGGGAGATTGTCATGGAGCGCTTCGTCGACAACCCGCGCGTGGTGGGCGCTGACCTGCGCAACGAGGTGCGCGGCCTCTGGGGCACCATGCCGTGGGAGCGCTGGGCGTCAGCGGCGGAGCGGTGCGGCAACCGGCTGCTGCGCATGAACCGCGACTGGCTCATCGTTGTCGGCGGCACCGAGTCGGGCAACGACCTGCGCGGCGTCGAGCGGCGGCCCGTCCGGCTCGACGTCGACGACCGCGTCGTCTACTCGGCACACGTCTACGCCTGGTCCGGCTGGGGCTCGTCCGAGGGCCGCTTCTCGCAGCGGCCGTACGCGTCCTTTGTCCGGTCCATGCGCGAGAACTGGGCGTACCTGGTCGAGCGCGACATCGCCCCCGTCTGGGTCGGCGAGTTTGGCGCCCCGCACCTGCCCGGCGCCGGCGACGTCAACTACTGGCAGAACCTGATGCGCTACCTCAAGGCCATCGACGCCGACTTTGGCTACTGGGCCATCAACCCGCGCAAGCCCAAGGACAACGACAAGGAGACGTACTGCCTGGTCGAGGACGACTGGGTCACGCCGGTCCTGGACTACAGGATGAAGGACATGGTCGAGCTCATGAGGGCGTAGAAGGATGAAGAGCGAAGAAGAAGCGACGACGAATATACGAGAACGATTTACATGATGGAAGAGATTCGAGTTTGTTCCATGCTCCTTTTTTTGCCTTCCCGGCGTTTGGTATTTTCATCTCCCATTCTGGAAGTTTCTCAACGCACATGCTTGGTGCGGCTATACCCTAAGCTCTGTCCTTGGATACACCAATTTTTCGGCTTTGGAGTTAAGTAGACAAGGATGAAAATCATATTCGATGTTTTTTTCTTTTTGCATTGGATTCTTTTTCATGCGAGGAAAGGTAGGTACCTGACTGCCCATGCTTCGCTTGGCCTCCCTCCCGTCACACTTGCCGAGGTGCAACTCTGTGCCCACCAGTGAGAGTGTTGGCGACACGGTGAAATTCGAAATCTTGGCTTGCTTGTCCAGTACGAAGAACGGAAGAATGACGAAATGCAACCAAGTGGAAAAACCAACCATCCAATTGCTCGGATAGATGAGGCACTGTAGTACACAACAAGGCAGCGGCGCCAGTCACGGTTGTCTTGCCCGGGACATGAGTCGGTCGAGCCCACCAGTGCAAACGCGCCGCTGGAATCCACAGGCGTCAACCATTACCCCGCAAACCGGCGCGGCCTTCCTCTCTATTTGGTCCGTCCGCTTTGAGTTCAACCTAAAGCTGCGTGCGTCACTGCCCAACTGGCGGTGCCGCTCCGACGGGCGGACAAAGCCAAAGCCTCGCAGCATTGTTCGCCATCTGCGTCTCGAAAACACCCCACCACCCTTCCTTCCAGCCTGGGCTGCCGGTCGTCGACGGGGCGTGGCCATGAGTCTTCCCCATCCCGCTGCACATCACTGCAGGCTCGTTCTGCGACAGACGAAATGGAGGAGCCAGCCGCGCCCGGGGATACCCCCGGCGGCGGCGCTGTGTTCGTTGGCCCCGTCGTGGGCGTCCAGACCCCGGCGAACCGCTTCGGCCGCCCGAACGTCGAGCGCGAGATCCGCGCGAAGCTCTTCGAGACCCTCCAGAACCCCATGCTCGGCGGCGACGACGACGAGTTCGAGGACACCGACAGTGAAGATGAGAGCGTCCCAGCGCAGCCTGCCGACGTCGCCGGCGGCGCCGATGCGCTGGAGGACGGGTCCGACGACGGGAACAGCGTCGCCGAGAGCACCGCGTCCGCCCCGGCTCCGTCCCACGAGATGCTCCAGTTCGGTCGCCAGCGCATGAACTTGACTGTTCTCTCCCAGCATTACAATGTGAGTTCTCGGCGGCGTTGGGCGGTTGGCTGGGATGGGCTGCGCATCGCTTCCTGCGGGTACCTGCCTAGGTGCCTATGCCCGGTGAAGGACCCATGTTGATGCCCAGTCTTCCACGGCGACAAGCTTTACTTCGTCGCCTACAAGGGCAGGATACACGTCTACGAACCCCAAAACGCGCCTCAGGTCATAAAGGACGGCCCGCTCCTCGTACTCCAGCCCCCGCCGTCCCGGATCGCCGCCCTGTGTCCGGGCTACGTCGATCAAACTTCGGGTCATGAGATCAACCATATGATCATCGGCGACCTGGGCGACCTGGAGGTCATCGTGGCGGCCTATGATGACGGAGACGTCGTCGGTTATTACACGCACACCATAACAGCCGCTATCGAGCGCTCGGCACGGAGGCATAAGGGGTGGATGTCGACGTCGCGGCCTCCGCGGGCGTTCTTCCACGCCGCCGTGGGGCGGTCGGCCTGGGGTCTTGCCTTGCACAAGAAGTCGCGCCTACTGGCCGTCAGCTGCAATCTGCAAGAGATCACTGTCTTCGCCTTCTCTCTCAGGGGGCCCGGCGACTTGTCCGGTGAGCCGGTGGCCCCAATCACCACGTTTCTGGATTACGGTATGACCTCGATGAAGGACTTCTCGCCTCCCCTGGCCTCGTCGGGCCTCACAGCCAACACCCTCCAGAGGCACCTGCGGAGCCGGACTCGGGACTGGAGGATCATCCTGACGCAGCCGGGCCGAGCTGGGGCCAATATCCCTAGCATCGCGTTCCTCGACGACGGGTGCGGCGAGGCCGACAAGGTTATCGCAGTCGATATCAACGGCTTCTGCTGGCTGCACTCTATCTGGAGTCTGGGCGCTAGTGTCTCGAGAGTCCCCATGTGGAGGGAGGAGAGATGTTGCAGCTGGGGAGTGATGGTGCTGCCGGATTCATTCTTCAGGACGGCGCAGACAGTCGAGGAGTTTCTTGGAGCGCCGGTTAATAATATTGACGGCTGTAAGAGCCCGCCTTCTGGGCTGCTTCTCGACATCAGCCGCAGTGCCAAATTCGTCCCTGAGAATCCCACGGGCGGTGTTGAAGTGGACAGGTTTCACTTCGGCAGGCATCAACTCCACGGCCCGCCCACTCCTGTTGATGTCGGAGCGCTCTTCCGGCACACGCCTGCCGAGACGGGAAACCAGCACGACGAGGATCGAGGGCGTCAGAGATACTCCGAACCGGACGAGGCGCCGAAGCGTTGGGAACAGCTCAGGCGTGCCGAGAAGGACGACCGCCGGCCCCGAATGACAAGCGCAGCACTTGGCGCGGATGACGGCGCGGGCCTTCGTGAGCCCATGACGATTGTGCCCAGCATCGGGCTGGTCTACCGGCACGAAACAATGGGCCCGGCCAAAGTCCTGCACGATATCCTCTACAACAACAGCTTCCGAAAGAACTTCCCCGAGTACGATAGGATGACGTGGGATTTCAAGTTCAAGCCGCTGCCGCCCGACGTCGCCAGCAGGTATGCAGTGCTGCGCACGAGCGAGGAGGATGTCGAGCTGTTCTGTCTTGACCTCAGCAAGGCCAGTGTTATTTGCCGGCGCTTGCTGGTGCCACATAACCCAGACAAGGTCAAGGAGCCCTGGGACATGCCGTACTCCAACCGCATGTGCATGCAACACTGCATCCCGGAGCTGAACCTTGTCGTGGTTGGGTCTGCGTGCGGCCGTGTGGCGCTTCTGCGGCTGACCAAGGCGCGCAAGGGCTGGCAGCAGGTCCAGCACGGCTTCCGGGTCGAGTGGGTGCTCCCGCGCACCAAGGAGGAGGACCGCAAGGTCCGGCCGCATGTCTGGATGGTGGGCATGGCCGTGTCGCAGGTGCCGCAGCCCGGGGCCCGCGGCGTCAACCTGTTCCCTCCCCGTCGCGGAGAGCGCCGCCGTCACAACCAGCCCTTCATGGCCGAGCCCGTCTACCGCTGGCGACTGATGCTGCACTTCATGGACCACACCGTGCTCAGTTACACCATCGAAGCCTCGGACCCGCACGGGCCGTGCTCTCTCACGCCGCAGGCTCCGCATACGTCTTAGTTTTAATACGCCCCGCCACCACTATCGACAGGATCAACATCAACATCACCACCAGCACCTTCTCTTCTTTTATCCATATTCCAGCGAGGGTCTCACATAGGTTATTACTCTTTCTTCTTTTTAATTCCTCTCACGCTATCAAGACTTCTCTCTTTTTTTTGGCTGATAGGGTTTCGGTGGTCTATTCATGCTTATCTGCAGCGAGAAAGACGTCATTTTACCTCACAGGACGCATCTACTCACCTGGGAAGGGCTTCGCTGCTTTCTGTCTCTCGGGGCAGGGTCTTGCGGCTTATTGCACGTACGTGGTTTTTATGCGGAGTTTGTCGGTTGGGTTGGCTTCCAGGCGGGCGCTCATAGATACCCTTCACATTGGGGATAGCTGTTTTCGAATGCGCGCATCCATGTATCTAACCGCATCGCTTAGTTGGTCGAGTTGGCGGTAGCTTTGTCAAGTGTGTTTTGTAAACCCGTCTATGTCTGCCCATTTGTGATGGCCGCTTCAGGCTTCATGATGTTAGCAGTGCGATTGGTATCCGGAATCGACTGGACCCGGGCCGCACCTGCCGTTGACGATCTATGAATATCGACCCATCGTGACATCCACTGCGCCTTCCTTATTAACCAAGGCCATCCGACCCCAGAAATAAGACCGCTAGATCCACATTGAATAGATCCAAAACTCCATGCCCGCTAAGTCTCGGCTTCATCCTGTTCCCTCTCATCTCCCGAGTCCATCAGCCGCACTCTCGCGCACAAGTCACTGTCAATATCTAGCACACCCACCAGTCGGCTCTACCCGCATCATGGTCGGACGCTACTGGCGCAGCGTGTCTCCCTTTTTTGGATTCTCGTCGGGGGCGCCCCAAAGCAGCAACGGCCAGACCATCACGCCCCATCCGCCAACGCCGGAGCCACCACCATCATCCACCACCACCGCGGCGGCCGCGAGCAGCATCAACTACGCCACATCCGCGCTCGTCTTCACGGGCATACAGGCGGCGAGGCAGGATTTCGAAAAGGCCATCGAGCGCGAGCGGAGCCAGCGGCGGGCGGACGTTGCTGCGAGCGAGGAGGCGGCCCGGCACCGGGCCGAAGACCTTGCGGCGCAGCAGCAGCAGGCGCTGCAGGCCTTGAGGTCGAATCTTGATGGCTTCATCGAGGGCTTCAGGAAGCGAGAGAAGTCCCTAGAGGCACGTACGGCGACGAGAGAAGAAGCTTTGGAGGCACGCCTAGCGAGACTCGAGGCCGAGGCGCCAAGGCAAGCTGGCCGCCCGCAGGACCTCGAGGAAAGGCTCGGGACACAGCATTCCGGCCCTCGTGCCAGTGAGAAAGAGGTGGCCGCCCAGCTGGCCGACTTTCGCGGCAAGCTCGAGGCCCTCCATGCCAGCGTTGAAACCTCGGCCCAAGATTCCAAGCGGTACGCGGACCAGGGGCTTGTTGGCGCCTTGAGGCAACGAGACTCGGATGCCGACCGGAAGTGGGAGAGCATCCAGGGGCAGATACGGGAGACGGGCCAGCGGCAGGAGCAAAGAATGCAAAGCCTCGAGACAGCAATAGCCGAGAACGGCGACCGCCATCACGACAGCATTGTGTTATTGAGTAGAGACTGTGCCGGCCTTGAGGTAATGGTCGTCGAGAATAGTCGCCGCCAAAACGAAAGCATCGAGCTATTGAGGAAGGACCATGCCAGCCTCGAGGGGGTGGTGGCTGAGAACGATCGCCGCCACAGCGACAGCATGGAGTTATTGAGGAGGGGCCACGCCAGCCTCGAGGGGGCTATGGCCGAGAATGATCGCCGTCAGAGCGGTAGTGTTTTGCTGTTGAGGAGAGACTGCGCCAGCCTCGAAGCAGTGGTGACCGAAAACGATCGCCGTCATAGCGACGACGTCGAGGAGTTGAGACGGGACTGCCGTAACATCGAGAGACATTATGTTGACACTGGAGAGCACATTTCCAGCTTGGAAAAGCAGGTGGACCAGCACACCATGCGGCTTCTTCAGCAAGAGGAACAGCAAGAGGAACAGCGGCGGCAGCAGCAGCAACAACAGCAACGGGAAAAGCAAGCTGTTTCTGGTCGACATGGACACAAGCGCCCTCTGTCTCCAGAGAGATGCCGAAGGTCAAAATCTCCGTCTCCTGCTTCCGCGCCAATACCTTTCCCGGCATCGCCGCCTCCGTCCCAAACGGTGCATGACACTCCGGCTTCCGAGACGAGCACAGGTTTAGACAGCAGTCCTGAAACGAGACCCCTCCGGACCCGGCGACCCAGAAACCGCCTTGCCCTGGCCAGAGAGCTAAAGTCACTCAGCGCTGGTGACAAAGGCAGAAAGGACCAACCGGGGAAAGATCGTGGGCATGCAACTATTCCAGAGCTACTCTTCAATTTTGACAAGCGGTACCGCCACACAAAGCCAAGCCCAGAGCACCGCTTCGTTAGAGATTTTCTCCGGAGCGTCCACGATGTCCTTCCAGAAAATGATAGGACCCGCGTGGAGGCCAGATTCCTAAGCTCTCAAAGAGCTGTTTTCCATCGAAGACCGGGCGAAGAAGCATTGTGGTGCAGCATATCCGCGAAGTGGCACGACGTGCGCTTATGTATGTGGTCATTTCAGGAGGTTAGAGACGTACTGATGCCAAATCGTTCTTGATAACCTCTGCAATAATCCGGAAGCAATTACTTTAT
This sequence comes from Falciphora oryzae, assembly GCA_000733355.1. Taxonomy (NCBI): domain Eukaryota; kingdom Fungi; phylum Ascomycota; class Sordariomycetes; order Magnaporthales; family Magnaporthaceae; genus Falciphora; species Falciphora oryzae. Next base: position 1,506,293 of record JNVV01000006.1, read on the forward strand.
CCCACTTCTAGCCGTCCTTAGTTACACATCTTGGATAGAAGCTAAGTAGAGGCTGGCGTGCGCTTTCTCATATCCTGACATCCTGGGTCTTCTGCACCAGATCTGACTGGTCCATCCCGACGTATTTGTTGATCCAGCCGATAACCTCCTTGTGCCAAAGGAGCGAATTCTCCGGCTTGAGCGTCCACTAAATGCAAAAGTGACATTGTCAGCACGAACATATACTTGGAACTTAGGCGAAGGACAGCAGTGACGCAGCAGCAGACTTACGTGGTTCTCGTCTGGGAATGTAAGGAAGCGGCTCGCAATGCCCCTGTGCTGCAGAACATTGAAGACAGCCAAGCCTTCCGAAATGGGAAGGCGATAGTCAAGCTCGTTGTGGATGATCTAGGTAGATTGAACAAGAATCTGATGAGACCACACGAACGGTTCAAGCACTCTCTTTCCGTCCAGGGGATGACACTTACCAATTGAGCGGTGGACCACTGGTCAACGTGCTTGGCAGGATCCCACTTCTCGTACCCCTCCCGGTTATCCCAAAGGCTTCCGCCAAAGTCGTGGATAGGGAAGAATAGCTCCTCAGACGAGTCTGCAGCGGGCCAAAGTTAGTAGCCAGCCCCCCTTGATGACTCGGACGAGAAGGCAATAGATCATCAGATGGAAGGTAAGAACAAGGAGCGGAGGAGCCTTACATTGGTTCTGTGTGCTGAAGACACCATCGTGGCAGACCAGAGCCTTGAACTTGCGTCCGAAGTCATGCCCCTGGATCCAGTCTACGTGTGGCTGTCAGTGAAAGAGGTCCCAGCCAAGTCTTTGAATATCACGGAGCCGCAAATAAATGATATACTTACTGATCATGTAACCTCCGTATGAGGCACCGAGAGCAACGGATCGGACAGTGTCGACATATGACATGTTTTGCTCGATGTGCTCGAAGCACTTGACGAGATCGTTGTAGGGGCGACCACCCCACTCGCCCCTGATGCCGTTCTGAAGAGCCATGCCGTAGCCGGTCGACCCAGTCGGGTTGGGGCAGACGACGACGTAGCCCTGCTCGGCAAAGATGGCCGGGTTCCAGCGGGTGCTCCAGCCGTCGTTCCAAGCGCCCTGTGGTCCGCCGTGGATGAGCAGGGCGAGTGGGTACTTCTTGGAGTCGTCAAAGTGGGACGGCTTGATGACAAGCGCATGGACCTGGTAGTCGCCAGCGCCCGTGAACCAGATGTCGCCGAGCTGGGAGCGCGACAGGCCAAACGTCTTGCCTTGCTTCGAGAGCGACGAGACCAGCTCCGACGTCTGGGTCGAGGGCTCCACGATGCTGAAGGAGGATCCATCCACGAGCGAGCTCGAGCTGATGAAGAGACGCCCACTGCCATCCGGCAGCCGTTGCACGTCGCCGACCGTCCCGGGCTCCGTCTCGACGGGCTCAGGCAGGCCCCTGGCGGTAGCGGCATCCGGGTCCGAGGAGACGCGGAACAGGCGCCCACGGCCCCGGTCCTCGGCCACGACGAAGAGCTCGGCCGCGTCGTCGCTCCAGAGCGGCGCGCCGTCGGGCCGCAGGTCCCAGCCACCCTCGCCATCCTCGGTGGCGAAGAACTCGCGCGCGTCGGCGCCGGGATTGGCCACGACGTCGCGAGCCACCATGATGCGCGGCTTGTCGCTCTCGTACTGCATGTCCCGCATGCGCGTGAAGGCGAGCGAACGTCCGTCCGGGCTGAATGCCGGGCCGGCGCTGTAGCCCTGCAGGCCAGGGGTCGGGATGGCCGTTGGGCCCCCGTTGGCCTTGGCGGAGCCCGAGGCGAAGTCGAGCGGGACAAAGTACACGCTTGACTTTGTGTAGATGGCCGGGTTCACGTCCAGGTCACGGGCAACGAAGGCGAGGCCGTGCGGGGAGATGTCGAAGTCGCTGCTCCCGCCAAAGGGCGGCACTGGCGACTCGAGCCCGGTGCCGGCCAGGGCGTTGACCAGACCCTGACCCTCGACCGACATGGTCGGGCCGCCCTTGCTACCGGAGCTTGACGCTGGTTGCCACTTCAGGGTGCCGTACCAGACGGCGTTTTTGTTCTTGCTGACGTATGAGTCCCAGTGACGCACATAGAGCGACGAGTACGCGCGACCAGTGTGGTAGACCTTCTTGTCGTCCTTGTCCGGGTTGTACATCTGCCCGTCCGGCGTGGCCAGGGCGGAGCAGGCCAGCAGCACCCTGTTGTTCGAGAGGGGCTTGACCTTGAGGTTCGAGATGCTGCCCCTGGCCTGGTAAACCTCGGTCGGGGTGCAGTCGATCGAGGCACTGCCTAACATCAAGCTCGAGGTGCCCTTATCGCCGCTCTTGACAAAGATGAAGTAGTCCTCGTCCACCCACATGGGCTCGCTGTACGAGAGGTCATCGTAGAGGACGGTCGAGTGGCCCGATTCGACGTCGAGCACCTTAATCTGTGACGTCTTCTTGTGGTCTTCGAACGAGTAGGTCGAGACGGTGAACAAGATCTTCTTGCCTGACAGGTTTGGCGAGCCGGCAGACCTCCGGGGCGCCGAGAGGAGCACCTCCGGGGTGAACTTGGTGGCAACGACGGTCATGGCTGGAGGCAAGCAGGGGAGTTCAGGGGGGAGGGGAAGCTTGCTGCTGGGAAACAAGCGGCGAGTCAGCACCTTCTTGCCAGAGGGTCTGGGTCAGCAAAGTGCTTTTGCTTGTGTCCTACCAACAGGTTTATATAGATGCCAGAATCGATACCGTTCAAGGCCATCCGAGGGCGGGGACGGGAGAGCGATTGGGCCTCGTTGTTGTGCTCGTCAGGCCGGAGGGCGGATGGGATGAGGTAGTGCTACCCCGCACTCTTGCAGCTCCCCCGGTCGGACTGGCAAGGGAAAGCTTCAGGGGCTGCAGCCCAAAAAGCTTGGGTCGATGCGCGGGGCGCACGGGGCTGCCTTCCGCCGCACTAGTGACCGGGTCCTCCTTCCAGCTCCAGCATTTGCGGGCATTCGACAGGAACAGGGGAGCCATCTGCAAGGAACTTTATGGGGCCGGGCAGCCACTTCCATCATTGATCCGTCCATTGCCGCCCACGACATCCACCGTCCAGAGGTGCCTGGCTGGCTGGCTGTCGCCTTGGGAGACTCCCTGACGAACGTTTAGACCAAGGAAGCTAAACCAGCACCTGAGGCAAAACCCGTTCAAGGCTCGTATCCCGCCAACATCCAATCTTGGTGGCTGTGTGCAGTTGAGTTCGTCACGAAACGGCAAGGTGTGCAAAGTATTGCAGTCTGCGCCTCAGCTGCGGGGTGCTTTGATGGACTCGCTGTTGGTTCGGATGTGCAAGCACACAGAACATGATTGTCATGCTTGGAAAGCGACTCGTGCTCTTCGTTCCTGTCCCATCAACAAAGTGGTGATCTCTGCAATGCAGTCTCAGTCAAGTATCGGAGCTGATCTGAAGGAATCTTCGTTCCCCCGCCCTTAATACAAGACGGGTATCCTAAACGCCGCGCTGTGCCTTTACCGCTAACAAGAAAGAAAAAAAAAATACGCGTATAAACAATACATTCAGAAGATACATCAACCATCGTCCCATTCCCCTAGCTTCCGGCCGGGTTCGGGCATGCATTGTTGCCAACACCCCAACAAAGTTGGGACCCCGGGCCGAACAGCTTCGAAGAGGACGCACGGCGATTATGACTTCTTGATGGTGCTAAAGCTGGTTCTGACCTTCTTGGCCTCCTTCCCGTCCGTCTCGCTGTCCTCGACGCCGTTAGCAGCCGCGGCCTTCTTCTTACTCTTAGTCACACCCGCCGACTTGGATGCTGCTGTTGTAGACGTAGGTGTGGCCTGGTTCGATCCGCTGTCCTTAAAAGAGGATGATACCGGGGTCGGCGCATGCGACGCCGCGCCAGACGTCATCGATCCTGGCGTTTGCGCGTCGGGCTGCACAGGGCGGTGAACACAGTTATCAGCATCAGTGGCCGCAGATGATTATTTGGCTTCTCCTGCTCATGTGTCTTTGGCCGCCCGCGCGACAGTGGATGCGCGACATACCGCATTATTGGCGTTGTAACTGATGGAGCTCCGCGAAAACACGCGGCTAGACTCGGTCAGCCCCGCCTTTCGTCTCTGTGCGGCCGCGCCTGTCGTGCCTTTGGTGTAGTTGTCGAAGCCCGTGATGATGTTGCCGCTCGGCGTGTTTTCCAGATACTCCGTCTCCTTCTGGTAAATCATATCCTCGCGCACAGCCTAATGATGCAGACATGCTTTCAAGTCAGCCAAGGATCGAGACAAGCCCCTCGGCGTCGAGGTGGATAAATGGGCCAAAGGGGCAGGGAAAGCCACGCACAAGCTGCTTCTCGAGCTGTCGCTTTTTCGCCAGGAGCTCCTTAAGATGCTGACGCGACTTTTCGTAGTAGGGGATGCTGGGAGGCGCGTCGCCAGGGCCGCCGGCATTGCCGGACGCGCCATTGTCCGCCATCGGTGCTGCGGCTCGACCGGCGACGTGCGCCCGTGGACTCAAGTACTAGGATGATTGGGGCAGGCCGACAAGTTTTTTGGCGTGGAATAATAGAGAATGTCGCGTCGACGAGCGTGACTCTAATGAGGCTTTCCGCCGCTTCGTACCTCACGGCAAACGACGGCAAACCAAGTCACACGGCCTGCCTTGCTGAGTCATGAGCTGGGCAAAATGGCAGCCACCCCGAGAGAGGGCTAGGGGTTCTGTCCAGCTTCATGGTGCTTGCCAATTCGGGAATGTTGCCCACTGATCATCCAAGACAAGCAAGAAACGGACTCAATGGATGCAAACACCCGGACTGTCCACGATCCCACTTCTGATTTTGCTGAGGCATCTCGAGAACGATCCTTTGTTGTTGCTTGCCTGCGAATAGACAGTGAGCCCTTTTCGCTCTGAATAACAAGTCTCGCGGCCACGTGGACCCTAGTGGCTATCTCTGCTTCTCACAAAGAGGCAACAACTTTGATGTAGGCAGTAAGTAGCATGAGACTTTACGTTGAAAGAGCAGGCATGGAGTTGCCGATGCCTGGGCTTTCTCTCATGTCTTATGTGAGGCCACCGGCCAAGACCTACTGGACTGTACTCTCTTTGTGCCCAACACGAGACGAGGCCGCCTTCGCCGGTTGCCAACAAAGAGCTCGTCGCTGTGCGGCCACTCGCACGCGCCGTTGAAAGCGGGTGACGAGAACGTGATGCTGTATTTCGTGCCCTTTGTTCCCCTGGAGCAAGAATCCCGCCGAGCGCTTGGATGGAATGCCCTCGAGGGGAACCCACCATCATAAATTCCCCGATGACCGTGCCTTTGGGATGTGAGCCTGATGAGTATCGACTCTCTTAGTCAACCAAGCAAACTTACTCACTCACAGTATCGTAGTCTTTGTATTGCCAAAACAACAACAACAACATCAACAACCACAACAGACACAAGCACGCTAGAATGTCTGCGAGATCACAACGGCCTCAGAGCCTGCCACCACCGCCCGAGAATTCCCAAAAGTACGGGACTAAGCCTCTTCCCCCAACTCCGCAAAGGACCTCAATAGCTTCCTTCTTCGACACGCCGCCTAGGAGAGCCCCCAAAGTTCCGGTGTCTGGTGTCGACGGTTATCCGGAAGGGCCCAAATCCAATCAGACCAAGCCCGAGACGAAGAGAAGGATCATGATTGGGGGGTTCGCTGGGCCCGGCCGCCGAGGTGAAGCGCCGCCGAAGCTAGAGACGGGCCACCAGCCATCTCCGAGCGTCACCAGGCTCAGAACTCCGACATACCACTCCTCAGAGCACAAGATCAATCAACTCATGGGCCTCGGCCCCCCGACGAGACCTGTCTCCGACTTCTCTTTCAGGCGATCACGCGACGACGAGTACATAGTTTCGCCGCTGAGCTCCAGGAGCAGCTATGCCGATGACCTAGAAGATAACGTCTCCGATCTGGATGGGCCGGATTTGGCACGCCTGTCTGTCCAAGACAGCTCCCCTTGGCCGAGACCGCTCACCTTGCACAAGTCGAGTAGTAGGAATAGCGACCTGAGAGCTGATGCCGCCGATTCACGGGAGTCGCGGCACTCTTCGATGGTGCGAGCCGACGAGACAGATGCGCTACGCCGTCATCAAGATAACAGGAACAGCGGCATAGACTTGCACGAACCAGGCCCTAGCAACACACATTCATTCGCAACCCTGAACCCCACGCCACCAAGCCAGAGCCGCGAGCAGAGCACTGGCAGCGCCGACCGCCGGCCGAAGTCTCTTTCTCTGACTTGGGTGCCCAGGGAGGGCTTTTCGAGCCGTGCCACGCGTTCGGACACCCGCAAACCGCCGCCGCCGCCGGAGATGCGGGCGCGCAGCCGCGTCAGCGATGACGGGCGTTCTGCCAGCAGGGGCAGCGACGGGTCCTTTGGGACGGGCAACCACCCACTCAAGACACCATACCCACCGCTGAGCAAGAAGCCAAGGCCGAACAAAAGCGGATGGGACACGGACTCGGATGACGAGAAGGAGAAGATGCAAGGCTCAACACTCGGCGCAATGGCCAGCAAGTTTGCCAAGAAAGTCAAGCCATTCAGGCGTGACCACGATATTGTCGAAATCACCTCGCGGGGATACAGATCGGGTAGTCACGCGCCGATCGGTGTGTCCGCAACGTCTTCGGCGTCAGGATCCGCAGCCGCATCAGTGGTCTCGGCGAGGTCTTCAGGGTCGACCGGAGAGACGTTCGGGCACCCGGCGACGCGTGAACATGTTATCCTCACCAACAGGTCGAGGGATGCGGATGGTCCTGACACGCCAATCCCACAGCCTATGGGGCTGCTGCAGAGAACTCAAGGGGCGCTAGCCGAGGCCATGAAGACAGCAGGCATCCAGTCCAAAGCAGACCGCAAGCGCGAAAGCCTGAAAGGAAAGATTCGAGTCATCCCGGAGGGACAGCCTGTTCCCCAGGGGTCGAATGAGGAGGAGAGGAGGAGATGGGGCTAGAGGAAGAGGGATATCCAGGAATTAGAGCCATGCTCCAGAGGTTGAAGATGGTGCATGCTTTTGGTGCTTTGTCGTTTCTGGCGTTTTCGGAGTTTGGACATTGCTTAGAATTGCTTTCCCCATCTCGTTGTGTATTACGCTCGTAGAACTAGACCAAAAATAAATCAGGAACTATGGCTGCTGCAACTGAGTGCCTACATTGACCCAAGTGAGTTGGTACTAGCACGTGACTGGCCCGCTTTGGCGTCAACACCTGGTGCCACCAGCGCGGCAGGCTCTAATCCAATAGGCTGTGCCCGCCCCACCTTCGACGAGCCCGCACACAATTCGGAAGGCACGCAAAAATACCCTGGTCGGCCTTTGTCTTTCTTTTTGGGGGAGCGACATTTCGACCTTGTCTTTCATCTCGCAATAACCGTCAGCCTCGACACCCAACCCGCCGACCTTCACAAACCACCCTCCGAAGCCGACAAGGAAACCTCTCGCCCAAGATGGTCAACATCCCCAAGACCCGCCGGACGTACTGCGCCGGCAAGGAGTGCAACAAGCACACCAACCACCGCGTCACCCAGTACAAGGCCGGCAAGGCCTCGACGTTCGCCCAGGGAAAGCGCCGTTACGACCGCAAGCAGTCGGGATACGGTGGTCAGACCAAGCCCGTCTTCCACAAGAAGGCGAAGACCACCAAGAAAATTGTCCTGAGACTGGAGTGCACCGTCTGCAAGACCAAGTGCCAGCTGCCCATAAAGCGCTGCAAGCACTTCGAGCTTGGGTGAGTTTTAGGACGCGGAGAAGTTGGACGGGTGATAGGAGAGGGACCGCGGGCATCGAGCTTCTGGAAGTTTGCGATGGGCGGAACCGTTGTTTGGGACCCTGAACGGACATGTTGGCTAACCAATCCTCACCTTCGCGACACAGTGGTGACAAGAAGACCAAGGGCGCCGCCCTCGTTTTCTAAGCACTTTTTCTTCTTCTCGCATTTGGGAGCATTTCTGGGCTTTGGGGGTATGTGTGGTTCACGACTCAACTCAACGCTGCCCCTCTTTGGCGATTCTCGCGCTACCCGGCAGAGCGTACTGACGTCCTCCGCCTCGACCGAACCATAGCGGCACGAGAACCGAGGGCGATATTCCGAGCCTCCTTCGCATGTGGTAATACCACAGACCCGACGTGTCTTGTGGGAGAGAGAGATATTCCATCGTGTGCTATATCTCAGCGGAGGCTTTGCCCTCGCAAACCGGGGCATTCTGATCAACCAGCCACAGGATGGATGACGGATGATTCATTAGGCGTTGAAGGCTTTGCTTAGGATGGCGGAATTTTTAAAAAAGAACATACATGAACTCACTCGAGTTGGCCCTGAACCTCGGTTCGATGCTCTGAAGCTGCGGATTCACTTGCTACGACAATTCGGCCCCTCGTTTTGTCTTGGGGGGCGCCTGTCAGCGATTGTGCCGACCAGTCCACTGGCGTTTTGCGTCCGGTGGTTCCATGGCTTGAGGGGTCAGGTGGCCGTTCCTATCGTTGTGATGCTATCGCCACCTCCATATCGAGGTAGTCCCTCGCACTTGGATAACTCCTCGTCTGCCTGCCTACCTCGGTACCAAGCCAGTGCATGATTTCGCGGATTTGCGCCCAGTCGGGTTCGGACAAACAGCGCAACATACCGAGTAGGTGTAGCGTGTAATACCCCACATATTACGCCATGGAACCTCTGCATCGAGGGCCCGGTGACAAGCCAGCGCTACCCAGAAGCTCACGCAGTCCTCCACATTCTCTCAACCAAACACCCTCCCTTTGCTGAGAAGATGACTGCTGCGATTGAGCAGGTTGAGCATGACAGCGGCCCGCTAGTAGAAAAGCCTTTTACCGAGGAGGAGATCGCATCCGTCATCGACGCAGTCCGCGAGGTTCCGTCACCGGCGCCTCCCAGCGGCCTCTCCGACGACGCCGCCGACTATTGGGATGCGTCTACCATGGGCCAGCTGAACGAAGCATCACTGGTCAGTAACTGAGCCTCCCCGCCACCGGTCCACAGGCAGTGCGTATGCGCCTGGCTTTCTTGGTCTCCGGGCAGAGTCATCCCCAGCCAGGAAATTTCTCCGAGCGTCGAGGAGCGGAGGCCCTCCTATGCGGAAGCCGAGATCGTGCCGAGGGTGTACACACATAAAAAGAAGACCGAAAATGAATAGGGTGCTTATCAGAACAAAGGCCGCCGTAGCCCGGCTGCGGTCCTACCAGCCGCCGGCCTTCCCGCTCTGGGACAGGCTGCCGGTGAGCCGGCGGGCCGCCGTGCTCATACTACTCTACGCGGACCGCCTCGGAGCCCTGCGGGTGGTGATCACCATGCGCTCGGCTACCCTCCGCAGCTTTTCGGGTGCGTGTCTGCGCTTCAGCCGTCTACACCAACCGGCTGGGGAGGGCCGCTCTGGCTTCGTGAAGCTGACATCGCTATCCATTCCACAGGGCAAGCAGCGTTTCCTGGAGGGAAAGCCGATAGCGTCGAGGAGACCCCGTGTAGGTATACCGGCCATGTAGGTAGAGGTGGGTCTGTACCAGCAGTGCATGCTGACTCCCCGCCCATATAGACCAGGTCGCCCGGCGCGAGGCATGGGAGGAGATCGGCCTCCCGATGGACGATAGCAAGATCCCAGCCCCCTTCACCATCGAGCAGCTGTGCTACCTGCCGCACAGCCTGGCCAGGACGGGCCTGGTGGTCAGGCCGTGCGTGGCCTTTCTGCACGCCACGGACCCGACCAAGACGACAACGACGGGCGGGGGGGTCCCCACCGCAGACGAGTCGCTGATGCCGCGCCTGGACGCCAAGGAGGTGGCCGCCGTCTTCAGCGCGCCCTTCCACAACTTCCTGCGCGCCACCGACGAGGCGGCGTCGGTCTCGCCCGCGACCACGCAGCCCCAGCAGCCGCCGATGCCGCCGGGCCGCTGGTACGAGGGCAAGTGGACCGAGTACAACGGCTACCCGTGGCGCCTGCACTACTTCTTCGTGCCCGTGGACCGGCAGCGCGTCACGCGGCCAAAGGTGCGCGAGGACGGCCAGGCGGCGCTGGCCGAGGACCCGGAGGGCGACGACACCGTCGAGACGAGGTTCAAGGTCTGGGGCATGACGGGCCGCATGCTCGTCGACGCCGCCAGGATCGCGTATGCCGAGGAGCCCGAGTTTGAGCACAACAAGCAGTACGGGGACGAGCCCATGATTGAGGACCTGGCGTCGCAGATTGTCGAGAATAAACTATGAGCGGGGCTTTGTTTTCCTTTTTCCGTCTAGAATTCCCTGGCATGCATCTCTCCCGGCGCGCTCCTATCACATCTTGGAGGCCTCACGTTTCCAGTTACGCCCACCTAGGTACTCTTATAGAAGGCTCGGCCAAGGTGTAGACAGATGGAGTTTTCGGTTCAAGAGTAGAAATCGCAGGCACAAGTCAAGGCACAATTAGACTGCTTCCCGCCTCTTCCAGTTGGTTTATGGGTACCGCCTACACACATACCGAACGTGAATGCTCGTCAGGCCTTATCCAACAATCTTAGCCCGGCGCCAAACTATCGGGCGCCACTTTGCAGTGGCTGGGTTCTCAGCTGCTCAGCTGCTGTCCGAGGCACGCTCCCGGTAGCGGGCGCACTTTAGTGGCAGGCAGTCTCTTTGGTCGCAGGAGTGGTGCCGCCAAAGAGCAGATATCCAAGGAAAGCCCCGAAGGAGACGGCAATCATGACCCATCCGTTGTAGGTCATGAAGATAAGCCTGTCGTTTTCGGGCAAAAGTTAGTCCATCAAGCCTCCCCGCCCGGTTGCCACAGGGCTTTTCCCTTCCTGCAGCAGAAACATGGCTGAAAAGTATCCATTCATCAGTAGGTTGGGTCGGAAACTCACATAATCATAAAGGCATAAAAGTTCTGGATCCCGTAAAGCACAGCCTTGAGGACATGCGCCTCGCGGGTGACCTTGGGCTTGTTTTGTCCTGCCAGGAGGAAAGGGGTACTCTCAGTCTCAGCCACATCGTCCGCGCCCGCGCCTTGTCGGATTTTAGCAGGTGTTATTCCTTTGATATAACATAGCCCCGAAATCTCGACCGGTGTCTCGCGTCTGCATCCTCTTTTCTTCTCGTCTTCTCTTCTCCTTCTCCGAGACAGAAGAAGTATAATGGGCCAAACTTACGGGGAACAGCCTCGTTCTTCTTGTTCAGGTAGTGCTCGTAGCGGCGGATGGACTCGCGCAGGGCCTCGTAGCCGGCGCCGATGGCAACGACGGCCAGCAGGGAGAAGATGAGGCCGGCGGTAGAGCGGATGTGCCAGCGCTCAAAGACGATGCAGAGGTTAGTTGTGTCCCACGTGAAGAGCATCTGCGACGGTCCGTCTTTCTTGTCAGCTTTGCGAGCCGGGCCGATGTTGCGTGGGCGGGCGCAGGGTTCGTGGGACAGGGTCAGTGTTGTTGGGTGATGGGTGTGCCTACGTTCATGCTACACTTGTCCATGCCGCCATGGTCCATTCCGCCGTGGCCTCCGTGGTCCATGCCGGCGTGGACCATCATGTGGTGGGAGTGGTCCATGGTGTCTGCTGTGTGGCTGCGTGTGGGTGTCGGTTTGGTGCTATGCGTGCGGTGGGCGAGCTACGCCTCGCGGTCGGTCGGCAAAGCTTTCGATCTGATTTTCGTGGGTCAATGGGAGCTTGCGGCGTGCAGCTCTCGAGCGTGGCTAGGCTGAGAATCGATGCGCTCAAGTGAGGAAGCGTCGTGTTGACAGGACGTAGAGAGCTGAAGTTGCTCAATCGGACGAGGTTTGTTCAATTCTGTTATAATTACCGACAGACAGCTCACGTTGTCTTGTCTCAGCTTCCTCTCGGCGGACCCTTGTCTGCCTGGTCGCTTCGATTGTATGAGCGGGTTTTCTAGCCACACTCCAGGGAGTGTGCATGCCTGTGGCGCGTCCCGTCGGCGCTGCGCTGCACGAAGTCCAGGGGTCGATTGCCCCCGCCTCTACCTGCTCAGCGGGTCAGGCGATCAATGGCGGGGCAGCAAGTTCCAGGGCTTACAGAGTGGTGCCTCTAAGAGCTGCCATTGAGACTGGTTGAATCGTGTCTTACGTTATGCCGTACGTGTTTAGTATAATAGAAACAGTTGCAGACCTCGCTGCTGCAACCTCATTTGCTATCGTGCAAGTCTCGCATTGGAAAACATTAATACCCACGGCTACACTGGAGCTTGGGATCTCAGCTGTACATGATAGCACCAGACAGCACCTAATGCGGGCGGGCAGTTGGATAACACGGACGTTGAAGCGGCGTTAGACTTTATGCCATCAGAACCGGCGTTTGAACTAACATTACTAAGAAGTCCGAAGGCATCTTTCGGCCTAGAGGTAAATTTCTTGCCGAGACACCCCCTATTGCGTCCGATCTCAGTCGGAACCGGCGGGTCCAACTTGGCTTGACTGTAGGAAAAGTCCCGCACCGCCTTTCTCATCGCCTACTCAGCCAGCTCAAGTGGGGAGATCTCTTACGAGGCCATCGACAGTTGTTAGACTCGTCTAGCGTGCTGCATCATTGTCGAGTGATTCGAGGTGCATCATCACGCCTGGACGCTCTCTGAGCTACCATCTGGACGACATCCAGCCATGCTGACATCACCGGTAAACTTGCCCAAGTGGTAAGTAGCCCCAGACTCCGGGATTGCTCTTAACGGGAGCCGGCCGACTGACAAGCGTGGGGGTGCTGTTCATCAAGGCTGGAGGAGAACTCTCATCTCCTCAAGCCACCCATCAACAACTACTGCGTCTACAACGAGGACTTCACGGTTATGGTATGCTACTTACTGAGTGAGCCCGTCTTTGCCCCCCACCGGTGTCACCCCAACAGCCCAGACCGGCTTCCTCCAAGGAGTTTCGGCCTGTGAGAAGGTTGGATGGGAAATATGCTCATATGCCCTCAGATCGTCGGGGGCCCCAATGCCCGCACCGACTACCACATCAACCAGACCCCCGAGTGGTTCTACCAGTACAGGGGCGCCATGATGCTCAAGATCGTCGACGACGGCGTCTTCCGGGACGTCATCATCCGCGAGGGCGACATGTTCCTGCTGCCGGGGAACACCCCGCACAACCCCGTCCGCTTCCCCGACACCGTCGGCGTCGTGCTGGAGCAGCGGCGTCCTCCCGGGTCGGTCGACCGCATGCGCTGGTACTGCCAGTCCTGCCGCGCCGTCGTGCACGAGGCCGCATTCCACTGCACCGATCTCGGCACCCAGATCAAGGCCGCTGTCGAGGCCTTCAAGGCTGACGACGCCGTCCGCACATGCAAGTCGTGCGGTGAGGTTGCCGACTGGTGCCCCAAGCCCGGATCCATCCAGGATCCGAATAAGGAGTAAGCTGGACTTTCTCGCCTTGTGTTGGCACGCACTTCCTAAGTTTTCTGTAGAGAGTGGTTTCTTGTATCTTTCCCCCTTTCTAATCCCTTTTGTCCTGAGTATACACACCCACCCCTATGTACAAGTTGAATCCCTAGCCCTGGATGGGCGCCTGGGTGAAAACGATGTCCAAAATGTACCAAGTTGCTTCAGACAAAAACTGTGCACTTTTCCGAAACATCTTGAATACAAGATGAAAGGTCTGCTTGGGCCTGAAATACCTGGTATCTAAGCATCCAGGCAGGGTAGACTGGAGCGAGAGACCAGCTTTCAAATTAGGTCTCCTTGTAGACATAGGCGCTCGTGGACTCCTCTACAGGAATCTCGATCTTGGCCTCCTCGAGCTCCTTGCCGTCGACGCGAAGACCAGCGCGCATGACGTCGCCAGGCACCACAGAGCCCACGCCCTTGGGGGTGCCGGTCAGGACGATATCGCCCTTCTCAAGAGCCATGACATGGGAGATATCGCTCAGGATCCGGGGGATCTGGAACAACATCAGCTCTGTCGAGTCATTCTGGCGAACCTCGTTGTTGACAGAGAGGTACAGCTCCACGCTGTGCGGGTTCGGGATGGCCGACTTGGGAATGATGTTGCTGACGGGCAGAAACGTGTCGAAGCCCTTGGCAATGTCCCATGGCAAACCCTTCTTCTTGGCCTCGTTCTGGACGTTGCGGGCCGTCATGTCGATGCTCAGCGCATAGCCTGGGCGCACATATTGCATATGTCAGCTGAGCAGCACTTTACAAAGGAGTCTGAGGGCATCAGCTCCTTTCCGGCTAAGATGACTGACTGTCAATGGCATCAAGGGCGCCGTCCATGTCATCCGCCTTCAGGTTCTTGACATCCTTGCCAATGATGAGCGCCAGCTCCACCTCGTAGTGCAGGTCAACGCCCTTGGGCCGGACCACGGGACCAGCGCCGGGCAGCACGATGGAAGAAGCGGGCTTCAGGAAGAAGAACGGCTGCTTGGGCTTGGTGTTGTTCAGCTCGGCTACATGGTCGCTGTTGGAGCAGTCAGCTTGGCTTGGCCTGGGAATTTGTCCAGCAGAAAAGGAGGGTCACCCAACACACGCATAGTTGCGGCCAATGCACACCACCTTGCGCGCGTTGCGAAGTGAGGCCATCGTCGCTATCCCACGTCGAAAGGAGAGCATGTTGCCAAACTGATAGTCGGGTTCTCGTCGAGCGCACAACGTCAGCCAATCGGGCACATCCGCCAGTATTTAATCACTGGATATCCCGCAATAGAGAGGCAGGCAGGGAAGCGTCTCCACCTCGCTCAACGCCAGAATTCCATCCGCCACGATCAAATCCTCGGCTCTGAGTCGCAGCCCACTCGGCAATAGCATGGATCAAGATGCGAGACCGGACAGATCCTCTCGAGTTGAGAGGGTCTCTGGATCCACGGCCACAGAGGCCATCATCGATCCGGT
>JNVV01000006.1:1521178-1553417 GCA_000733355.1 Falciphora oryzae
CGCCGCTTACATCCTGCAGCCTTTTTTATGCAGGGGAGGTATGCGTCCTTATCTTGCGTTACGCTGCCCTTACAGCCTTACACTTAGAAAGCACCCCGGCTATGCCACAGCTCCATTCCACTTGGACCGGTTTGACCTTGGACTAGAGACAGGTGTTGGAGGGCGAACAGTACGTACCGAGCTGCGCATCAGAACACCTGACATTTTCCCAAGGGGCGGAGTGGGAGGCGTCAGAGGTCGGCAGTCTGAAAGAACAATAGGCGGCGGGAGTGATCGGATCCGAAGTCACCCGAAGAGGAACAAAGCCCAAAGACTGCAACCAAGGCTGAGGCGGAAGGCAACAATTGGAGGACGCAATCAGGATCCGTGTGCTCTGTCGGTGGCTGTCGGTGTGGCGTCGCCACTCGGCGGCCCTGAAAACTGCCGTGCGATTCAAATTGAGCGCTCCCTCCCCGGGGCACCCTTCCCGCCGGGTTCTGGAAGCCCAGACCGCCTTGCCTTTGGGCACCTGCTGCAGCGCTCCGTCGCAATTGAAGCTGATGGCTGCGCAGCGCCTGAATTGAGGGCACCCGCTGCCTGGCAGGCGACCATCCGAACCCCACCCACCACTCTGCGTCCGGCCCCCGCATTCGCTGGGGGGAACCAGGCAGGCTAGGGTTTGTTGGTCGTTGATCCCGTTTCCCATTGATGCTCCCCCATTCTTGGCCGACGCTTTCGATCTGTCCTGTGCCCCCGATGTCCTACATCCACGTAACCGCCTGCGTCGCATCGGAGCGTGTCACACACGCTCTCATTTAAAGGTGGCCAATCCTCGTTCCAAGCCACCGACGTCCACACCCATTTTGCCTTGGTCACAAAATAAAGAGCAAAAAAATACCTCGCGACCCAGACCGACCGACGACACAAATCCGTTTACCCCCTCGCTGGGTTTGATTAAAACGTCGCTGACATCGAGACCCGACCGTCTACCCAGGAACCGACCAGCACGCACGTGCGTGCCATCATAGACCATGGAGAGCATCCAGCTGGCGCAGATGCTGGCTGACCTCAGCGATCTGGATGCTGCAGTATGCGCCACTTCTCCTTGTTGTTGTTGTTGTTGCTATTGCTGTTGCCGTTGTCGATGACGCCTTTGCGCGTTCCACCCATCTCGTCCTGGCTACAGTTTTGGGCGCGCCTCAAGGAGGACATGCGCCGACCGAGACGACTGCGCTATGGAAAGAGAGACGAACAAAACAGAAGGAGCTCACACGGCGACTTCGCGGAACCATAGCAAGAAGCAGCTGCAGCCGTTGCTCTGGTCAACGCCAACAAGAGCCTGCAAGCGACGACCGCGACCCCGGACCACGTCCATAACACACTGAAGCCGCCTCCAGAGGGGCGACACCACCATCGCGTCGGCTCAGCCTCGGCCTCGGTTGGCCGCACAGCTTCTCCCGCCTCCAGATTTGACCACTTCGGCCGCCGCATCCTGACTCCGCCCATGACCCGAAGCAGTTCTAGCCATGGCTCCTTGCCGGGCACCCCACGGAGAGAATCAGAGGTAAGCAAGGCGCTCTGGACACTGCGTCTCGGCGCACTTCGGACTTCTTCGGAAACAGTCGACCGGGCCAAACACGACCGTTGACGAGGAACTCCTTTCGGTTACGCTCTGTGCAGAACGAAGACGAAGTCGACCGAGCATCCACACTCATGTCGCTCTACGAGATCCGTGCCAAGATCAAGCAGCAGGACAACTCAAGCCTGATTAGGGCACGAGAGAAGATCCAGGCCCTGGCCGCGAAGCAGCAGGCCCAGGCGGCAGAGAAGAAGGAAACACACAGCAACCGCTACAGCTTCCCGAGACACTCTTGATACGACTTATACGACCCATCCCACGGCGTCGCTCACCGCGCCGTCCGTTTCAACCAACATTCGCGAGATCGACGTTGACGGGACACATTCTTTACCCACCTATCTCTACAATACGCTGGACTATCATGTTTTACAAAGGACTCGGCAGTATCGGAGTTATGAGGTTGGACGGGCGCCTAATCGCGGGTTCACTGGCGTTTTGTTCTGGTGTCTTTCGGTTGCTTTCCTTTGCCCGGTTACGTTCAATTTTCTTTTATTCTTTTCTTCTCATTCTTATCAACATTTCTCCCGTTCCTTTCTCATAGGTCAAGAAAAAATGGGTGGAAGAGCGTTCTCCGGGATTTGTAACAATACACTTTTCTTCCCCTTCATTTCATTTCTTTTACGACTGGGCACGGTGTCACTGGTCCTTTTAGCCCACAAGCTCTATCATCGCCACTCTGGAAACACATACACGGATATGGAAGACGTTTACGTCAGGGAACTGGGAACATCAGCATGGACGGAGTATGGCGGGTAATTGTAAGGAATAATCCCGGGACGAGCAATGTTCCTGTGCGCGGTGATGGTGGTTAATGGGAGAAGACCGGGCGGTCGAACCGGCGGTGAACAAGACGAATATGGAAAGGGGTTCCTGGGCTTCGATGGATGACTAGTCTATTGGACACATACAGACGGAGCATTCATCTGCTTTACTTCGGCGGCGTGCCTGTGACAAGCAGTGACTGATGCCCTGGGCTTCCATGAGGCTTCATCGCCCACCATGGGGATCTCTCGACAGGGTGTGATCGCGGGTCAGGGGGCTGCCAAGCATGGCTGGTCATGCCCTAGGTTCAGCGAGAGTGTCGCCGGTTGAGATATTAATTCTGGTTGAAACAGGCGAAGAGACTTTGTCCATCCGTCCAGGCTGACGGGCCAAGTCGTGTGACCCCGAGGCGGCCAAGCCCATGCGTTGCGGGGTGCCTAATGGATGGGGCACCCGATGTTCCATTGGCGTGTGGTGTGGCCCTTGGAGCATGCATCCGGATGGAAACGGGTCCCCTCGATCGGCAAGGCCCCACTCGTGCTGAAAATAGGTGGGTCCGAGCCTCGGCAGCGCCACGCGGTATGTCATCCTATTTGCGGGTTGCACCAGCCACACCCGACAATGCGTCTTTGTGTGTTTTTTTGAATGTTGGAGAAGCGAGAAAAGTCACAGAAGCTCGATCACCCCAACTCCGTCGGCCTACCTACGGCTCCCGCCCTGACGAGCCATCACGGCTCCTATCGCGCCCATCATGGCGACCGGAGTGGATGCTAAACTGCTCAAGGCGACCAAGTTTCCGCCCGAGTTCAACCAGAAGGTGGACATGCGCAAGGTCAACCTGCAGGTGATGAAGAAGTGAGTTCGCGATGCCCAGCTGCGTCGTTCCCAAGGTTCCGCTGACACGCCCGTAAAGATGGATCACCGGTAGGATCTCCGAGATTCTCGCCAACGAAGACGACGTCGTTATCGAGCTTTGCTCCAACCTGATTGAGGACAACCGATTCGTAGGTTCTGCCGCCGTCAAACCTTCATTTTTCTACACCTGTCCTTCTTCTGACGACTCGCACGTATCACAGCCCGACATCAAAAGCATTCAGATCCAGCTCACTGGGTTCCTCGACAAAGATACTCCTGCGTTCTGTAAGGAGCTATGGGATCTCTGCCTGAGCGCCCAGGCGAGCCCTCAAGGTGTCCCTAAGGAGCTTCTCGAAGCGAAGAAGCGGGAGCTACTACAGGAGAAGGTATGGTCCCGATTGGCTCCGACGCTCTAGGATACTTCCGCATCACAGAATAGAAGATACGGCTGCTAACAAAAGAGCATCGGTCTTTGACAGATTGAAGCCGAGAAAGCGGCCGAAAAGGCAGCCGAGGAAGCTCGACAGAGACGCGAGGCACTGGCCGGTCGAGACCGTGGTAGTCGGGGTGAGGGTCGTTTTGATAGCTGGCGCGGTGGCGGCGGCCGTGGGCGCGGTGGAGGGTTCGGTGACAGGGACTTCGGAAGACGTGGAGGAGCGGGCCGTGGGAGAGATCGATCTCGATCGCCGCCTGGCCGTGGCGGCGGAGACTCGTACCGCGCCCCTCCCCGCGACATCTACGTTCCGCGGGGCCGACAGGGAGGACCTGGAGGAAGACGTGGAGATGCACGGCGCAGACCCCCTAGCCGGTCGGCGTCGGCTGACTCTGGAAGCTCTCGGTCCTCGTCCCGCAGTGATAGTGTAGCAAGTGGCCGCCGCTCCGTGTCTCGGTCGCGGTCGCCGCCACGTCGGCGCCGAGAGGCCGAGCCGCGGTATCGAGGGGCGCGGAAGCGGTCTCGCTCGGCAGGACGGTCCTTCCGATCGCGTCGTCGCTCCTCATCCGGAGAGGGCAGTTCTCGGTCTCCATCCCCCAAGCGCCGCCGTCGGCCTCGCTCGCGGAGCAAGTCAGGCGATCGGCACCGGGGCCGCTCCAGGTCCATCTCATCATCATCGTCAGACCGCCGTTCGGCCTCGCGCAGCCCGAAGCCGACACGCCGATCCGCCCGTGCCGGTGCGAGCCGTAGCCCTTCTCCCGATGACAGTCGCAGGTCCCGGCGGAGTGGAAGGAGAGCGCGGTCGTTGACACGCAGCAGCAGCCCGGCTGGTGCTCGGGATGGCAGACGTCGTCGCCCACAGAGCCGGCAACGCTCGCGCAGCCGCAGCCGCGGCCGGCGACGAAGCCCTGGCCGGAGTCGAGACCGTAGTCGTGGCGGCTCACGGCATGGCCGGCATGGTCCGAGTGGAAAGAAACGCCATAGTCCCTCGGTTTCACCCCCGAGACAGCCGCGAGACACTTCAGCTGATGCTTCTCGAGCTAAAGACAGGCGACCGCAACTGCCCGCCGGCGAAGCTCCTGCCGCTGCCTCGAGCTCGCCAACAAAGGTCGGCCTCTCACCCGAATAAGCTTTTTGAAGTGCTAGGAGAGCCTCTAAGCTGATGCGGAATCCTTTTTTGGTGCTTTGCCACGCTTGCAGGCTACGACGACCGAGGAACAAGCAGCGAATCTTCAGCGAGAGAAGGAACTCAAGGAGAGAATCATGAAGATGAGGAGATCCTCGAAGAGCGGCCCCAGCAATGCATAAGGCTAACCCATGCTTTGAAGCATCAAAAGCCACGCACCCGTCCACCACCGCGTTCCCTCTCTCTACTTCCTTCCCTTATCTGAAGGGTGGGTCGGGAATGTCTCTGCTCTCTGCTCGCCGGCCTCTCTCCAGACAGGTATCACAGTCCAGTCAACGCGATGTATCAGGGCACCAGGTTCTATCTTTCACGGCTACAGAGATAGCCGCACGCTCACATGAAGTCCTCCGGGTGGTATAGAGGCCATCATACATGACTTGCACTTCACAAAATAACGCGCTGTTCAGATCTGATTTGATATAGAATCCTCGACCAGGCTGGCGAAATTGTGCCTGCGGTAGACGATGGAAGACGGCTCGATAGTCGGGCATCCCGGTAGTCTTGGTACATAGCTTGGCAGCACTTTTAGGAGAAATGCACTTACTTTTACTCTGCAGGGTTTCAATGTCGGTCAAAATTTCCAGTCGGCGGGGATTCGTAGCCATATCAGTGAGAAAGAATCTGGACGATTATGGTCCGTATGGGCGGTCGCGTAATGGGGCAGTCTGGAGTCCGATCACTTAATCCACTGGAGTCCGATCAATCTCGCTGAAGCTACAGGCAGCAGCACAAGATTTACACTGTGGATTGCTGGCCCGCCCGCCAAAACTCGGGCGCCGATTGTTGGAGGCTGCCAGCACAGACTTCAGTGCCGACGACGGCTCGCCCAATGCGCGCATCAGCACATATTGATGCTTGCTTGTCTCAATCATTGATATTTCGATTCTGTCCTTCGTTTGTGCCCCGTTGGAAAGGACTGCTCCCTGCCTGCGCTGCTTGGACCCACGACGACCACGCCCGCCATCCTAACAACCGCTCGTTTCCCATGAGGAGAGCAGGCCCTACCCAGCGTCGCCACCGCCGCTCCGGACCGGGGCAGACTTCAGGGACGAAGAGGAAAACGCGCTCAGCGAGGACAAGCACCGAGGCTTGAGCGAGAAGCCTAGCAGCCAGATACGGGGCACGCCCTCGCCAAGAACGAGACCTCCCTCCTCCCTTCTCGACAGCCCCGCGCCCGCGCCCGCACACACACGCATCCGCCATGCTCCGACAACTAAGAAGAAGCCTGCCGCGGCGGACATCTCCGCTAGTGAAACTCTCGTTCTGGCTGGCGATCCCGCTCATGCTGGAGGTGTTCTGGCACCAGCGGAGCTACAACGTGCCGCGGCCGGTGCGGGAGCTGGACGAGCCCTTCCTCGGGGCGGCGGGGTGCCAGGACCCGGAGGCGGCGGCGGTGGGGCAGGCGCGCGAGAAGGCGGCGCTCGTCATGCTGGCGCGCAACTCGGAGCTGGAGCAGGCGCGGCACACGGTCGAGTCGATCGAGCGGCGCTTCAACCGCTGGTTCCACTACCCCATCGTCTTCTTCAACGACGAGCCCTTCTCGGACCGCTTCGTCGAGGTCCTCAACGCCACGGCCAGCGGCGGCGCCCGCTTCGAGACCATCCCCGCCGACCAGTGGCTGTTCCCGAGCTGGATGGACGCCGGCGCCGCAAAGGCCAGCATCGCCGACCAGGGCGCCCGGGGCGTGTCGCACGGCGGGCTCGAGGGCTACCACCACATGTGCCGCTTCTTCTCGGGCAAGTTCTACACGATCGAGGCCCTCAAGGAGTACCGCTGGTACTGGCGGCTCGAGCCCGACGTCGACTTCACGTGCTCCATCACGTACGACCCCTTTGTCGAGATGGCCAAGCGCGGCAAGAAGTACGGCTTCACCATCTCGCTCTGGGAGGAGCGCGACACGTGCCCGACGCTGTTCCGCCACATGGCGGACTGGAAGGAGGCCAACGGCGTCCCGACCACGCCGCTCTGGAAGGCCGCCGTCCAGGCGTCGTGGGCGCCCTGGCCGCTGCGCCGCCTGGCCGCCTGGCTCTCGCAGCGCGACCGCTTCGGCGACCTGTGGAGTGCCTGCCACTACTGGAGCAACTTTGAGATCGCCGACATGGACTTCTTCCGCGGGAAGCAGTACCAGGATCTGTTTGAGTACCTGGACTCCAAGGGCGGTTTCTACTTTGAGCGTGTACGTACTTGGGTTTTTTCCTCTGCTACTTGAACATACCAACAAAAACGACTGACAAAAACAGTGGGGAGACGCGGCGGTACACTCCATAGCGGTCGACATGCTACTGGATTCAGCCCAGGTGCACCACTTTGCCGACATCGGGTACCGCCACGACAGCCTGTACCAGTGCCCCGTCAACGCCCCCGGCGGCCAGCTGCGGGACAACCCGGGGCTGGGCGACGAAAAGTGGGCGCCGGAGCAGGAGGGCGGTGTCGGGTGCCGCTGCGAGTGCGACGGCAGGACGAGGCCACGCAACCACCCGGGCTACTGCCTCAACAAGCTTAAGGCGCCTAACACTAGGAGCAGGCCGTGGTTTACCTGGTTTCTGTAAGACCCTCGGTAGATGGAGGGAGGTAGAGACCCCTCCATTTTTTTCCTTTTTAGCTCTTTCGTAATCATCCATCTAGAAGGCATGCATCGCCTACTGTCTGTAATTTCTACCCCTTATGATATCAGCCTCGCCCAAGGCTACCTGCGGCTCTTGGATACATACAATAATACCACAGTTCCCGGTCATCTCGTCACTATTAAATATCGATGAATGTTCAACCGCCTGGCCAAAGTATCAAAACAGATCGCGTAGTCTATTATTCCTGCATATCCAAACAACCCCCGTCTATGTGGTAGGCACTCCCCCTTTCTAATGTCCCAACAAACAACCGACTCCTCATAGCTATGCAGATCCCGTGTCATTAAAATATCCAAAGCCACACCGTCCTCGATCACGGCAGGGGAGCGGAAAACTTGATCCCTTGTGTCGGCCCAAAACAAAAACCCCCCTGCCATTGTGACCACCTCGACCTTTTGGTACAGTTATTACACACACGTGGCTTTTACTTTCTAAATCAAGGCCGCTTCCAGGACGCCTAGTCCTCGTCGCTGTCCCCTTCGCTCTTGCCCTGGTAGTCGCCCAGCAGGACGTCGTCGACGGCGAGGCCGTGGACGGTGGTGTTGCGCACGTGCTCCGTCTCGACGCGGAAGAAGATCCAGACCCAGCGGCGCAGGACCTCGAGGAGCTCGAGCGCAAAGATGGAGCCCTCGAGCCCCGAGGCGCGGTCCATGGTCGGGCCCACGACCCGGACGACCCAGGTGCAGCGCAGGACAAGGTCGAGCGCGATGGCGGCGTAGTAGGCCAGGGGAGCGGGCCGGACGTTGAGGCGCCGGCGCAGGCCGTAGGGCTGGTCGGGGGCGGAGCGCTGGGCGGACAGCAGCGTCAGGTCCCAATCCTTGGCCACGTCCCAGTAGAAGCTGTAGAGCGAGTTCAGCAGCACGGCGGCGACCCAGGCGCGGCCGAGGAGCGGGCCGGTCGAGGG
The DNA here is from genome assembly GCA_000733355.1 of Falciphora oryzae. Taxonomy (NCBI): domain Eukaryota; kingdom Fungi; phylum Ascomycota; class Sordariomycetes; order Magnaporthales; family Magnaporthaceae; genus Falciphora; species Falciphora oryzae. Next base: position 1,529,564 of record JNVV01000006.1, read on the forward strand.
CGAGCCGGGCTTGACGGTCGTGTTGAGGGCGATGACGGGGAAGGCGGTGGCGTATTTCCCCGCGTTGGCCAGGTGCTGCCCGCCCCAGCCGACCGACTCCTTGTAGGGGGCGCGGCGGACGCGCAGGTACTCGATCAGGCACTGGCGGAAGCGGATGGCGTAGGGCAGGGCGAGGAGCAGCGGGACGGCGAGCGCGGCGCCGCAGGAGCGGTCGGGCGGGGCGGTGGCGGCCGAGTTGCCGGAGCGGAGGAACATGCAGACGCAGACGTAGAGGTCGGCCAGGACGCGCGAGTAGCTGGTCAGCACGTCGGCGAGCAGGATGTCGCCGAACTTGCCGTCGCGGGCCTCGGCCAGGCCGCCGATGGAGACGCGGCGCAGTGTGGCCAGCAGGCGGCGGCGGCCGGCGTGGGGGACGGCGAGGCTGGTGCGCTGCAGCGGCACGGCGAAGAGGACGGCGAGGGTGAAGAGGCACGACATGGGGACCCAGTCGTGGTCGAGCACGGCGCCCGGCTGGCGGCGCGTGATGGCCCAGAAGAGCAGCAGGAATGCGCCGACGGTGGCGGAGAGGAGCGAGGCGAGGCGGTAGGTCGAGACGTGGTGCGGCGGCTGCGAGGGCGACGGGCGGGCCGGGTAGCGGATGAGGGCGGGCACGTCGATGCGCACCAGGTACAGGTAGTGCAGGTTCACGGCCCAGCCCCAGACGGCGGCGACGACGATGAAGGCGACCCGGAAGGGCAGCGGGAAGACCAGGCCGAAGCTGTCGAGGCCGTGCTCGAGGGCCATCCGGGGGTTACCGTCACCGTCCATTGCGCCGCGGGGAGAGAGGAGGCCTGGACAATTCAATCATTAAACAGGAGGCGTGTGGTCGTCGAGGATGGATGCGTGCGCGGCGGCTTTGCTTGTTGCTTGTGCTGTGTTGTGTTCTTCTTCATATCATCGTGAGCGAGGCAGTCGAGGCGGACAGGACACTGAAAGAGTCCCTATGCAGCCCCTGACATTTGATTTTCTGAGCGTCTTGGCTGACCCGCGACGTCAGGATTCAATGTTGCAAGCTGGGCCTCTGGCAGGGATGCATGCGACGGACAGGGGTGCGGTGGGGCAGAGTTACGTACCTTGTACCTAATTCGCGTGCACGGGCCAGTCCAGACCAACTGCTGCACTCCAGCAAACACGCGCGTTGGGAATACCGAGGTTCCTTACTGCTTGACTTTCAAAACCAGCTCCTGGCACAAGGCAAACAGACTCCAGCCAGCCAAGCCTACACCAACACAAACTCCAGCGCCTCCTTCCAGGCGGCTCGACGTCTACCTCCACCTCGGCGCCCGCCATGGCAGCCTCGGCCGCCTCCAAGCTTTCCTCCTCTCCGTACCCCTTCGCCGCGGCGCCCGACATCATCCGCGCACACCAAAAAGATGCCTACTTCTCAGGCGTGCTCACCAACCAGCTGACGGACCTGCACCGCCGCCTCCTCGGCGCCCGCTCCGCCCACGCCTGGGCCGGCCAAGCCCGCCAGACCGCCGACCTCCTCTACCTCGCCCTGACCACGCTGATCGGCAACCGCACCCTGGGCGAGGAGTACTGCGACCTGCTCCAGGTCGAATCCGACCCGGCCTTGCCGCTACCCGCATTCTTGAGCCAAAAGAACGACAAGAACAGCGATGGGGTAGCAACAAGTAGCATCGGCAGTGGCCCCCGCCTGCCCTCGGTAGCCCGCCGCGGCGCCTACATAGTTGCAAGCATACTAGTGCCCCATCTCTTCTCCCGGCTCTTGCCCTCCATAAGGGGCGTGCTACGGCGGCGGCTGGAGGCACGCTTGCGCACCCTGGCCGCAAGGGCCGGTCGCGCCGCGCCTTCTCCGCCCGGCGCCGCCACCACCTCGTCGCTCAAAAAGAGAAACAAGGACGGCGGCCCGCAAAAGGCAGCAGCAGCAGCCGTCGTCCCCCTCGAGGCCCGCATCGAGCGCTACATCCTCGAGCACCTGCCGGCCCTGACGAGCGGCGCGCCCTGGCAGGCCGCCGCCCTGACGGCCTTCTACTTTGGCGGCGCCTACTACAGCCTGGCCAAGCGCGCCGTCGGCCTGCGCTACATCTTCACCCGCGACGTGACGGGCGGCCCCGGCGCCGCCGGCCGCGACGGCCGCGGCGGCTACGAGATCCTCGGCGTCCTGATGGTCGTCCAGTTCGCCATCCAGGCGTACCTGCACGCCCGCTCCGTGCTGGCAGGGAGGACCGGGGACGGCTACGAGCACGCCGCCTCCCACCCACCCCACCACACGTACGGCGTCGAGGTCAGCCTCGACCACGAGCACTCATTTGCCGCCAACAACGGCCTCCTTCTGTTCCCGGGCGAGTCGGCGACGGCCGACGGGGGCGGCGGTGCCCGCGCCACCACGGCCATCGACGTGCCACGCGCCACCCATACGCCCGTCGCGCCCCGCGGGGCCCGAGCACGCTACGACCTCGCGCGCGACCCGGCCGCCATGATGGGCTGGATCAAGGGCGCCCAGCAGCGCAAGTGCACCCTTTGCCTCGAGGAGATGCGCGACCCGGCCGCCACCTCGTGCGGCCACGTGTTTTGCTGGTCCTGCATCGGCGACTGGGTCCGAGAGAAGCCAGAGTGCCCCCTGTGCAGGCGGGAAGCCCTCGTCCAACACATCCTGCCCCTCAGGGCGGCGCTCGCAGCCTGAGCAGGTTGGTCGCTGGAGAAGGTGGTGTCTTTATAATGTCCTCCATTGTTTTATAATCCATTAATTTTCAGCCTCCCTCTATTAGTGGTAGCGCCCCCGGAAGAAAAGACTTGTCACAACATCTGGACAGGGCCTCGTGCGAGCAAGTAGAGTAAAAAGACATTGGAGGAAATAACATTCAAAGAAGAAAGATGTCGGCTAAGGTCAAACAGTCAGTTGTACAACAATTAATAGAAAGCCCGTGGCAGACCAGCTGTGATCAAATATGATACGCCATCCCAAGCCCGCCGTGACAAGGTCAATCGTGACCTCTGACAAATGACCACAACAACACACACCACTCCTCAAGTTGCTGAAATCCCCCTCGGTCGTCTCCCCCGGCTACCTCCTCGGAGCCCCTCGTCTCTCCAAACAAGCTCCACGCGTGTTAAGCCGTGGGCAATAATAATAATAATAATAATAATAAACTCCATTCCATTACCATGCATCCAGCCTCCCGATCCCTTCCTCCGGCCATCCTCCCTCCGGTGCGAGCGACTTGTCCGTCTTTTCTCAGCACATGCAAAGGTATCATGAATCCACCCGATATAAACCAAAAGTCGGGCCCTGCAACTCCTTTGAAACGCCGCGGGGGGTTTGGTACACGCCAAAACAAAAACATGATAGGAAACAAAGAAGGGTATTAAAAAAGAGAAACAAGAAAAAAAAGAAAAAGGAGACACTTTGTCCCTTTTCAGACAACAATTCACACACAGAACAAGACGACCTCGCCACGGTCGTTCTTGCGCAGGCGCAATGATCGCCATAGCTCCTTCTCGTCCATCAGCTTGCCGGTGCTGCTACCGGACGAGTTCAGCTCGCGGTGGTACCGCTTCAAGGCCTTGTTCATGCTGCAGCCGCGCTCGCTGTCAGGTCCCTTGTTGACCAGGCCGAGCAGGATGTCAGCCGGCTGCGGGTGCTTGCCGTAGACGACAACGGACTGGTTCTTGTCCTTGCTCTTGTCCCCGTCCTTGCTATCCTTGGATCCCGGCCGGTACTCAATCATCTTCTTGGCCTTTTCGCCGTCTGATGACTTGTGGTGACCATGATGGTGGTGGTGGTGCTCGTGATCATGCTTGTGCTTGGACTTGGACGACTTCTTGGCCCCAGGGGACCCGTGTTTCCTCTTCTTGGTCTTGGGCTTAGACGAAGCCGTGAGCATCGAAATGAGGTTGTTGCCAATCGACGAGACCCGACTGCCTGTCCCTGAGCTGGAGTTCTTCGAATGACGTGTCTTCTTAAGCGGACTGGCCGGCGTCTCGGCCGCGTCGGCAGAATATTCAGGCGAGGGAGGGAAGACGGAAGGGCCCCGCATCAGCCCCTTGAGGCCACCTGTAAGGCCCGAGTGCAGGATCGGGGGCGCGTCCGTCATGACCGAGTCGTTGATATCGAGGTGAAGGCGCTTGCGTTTCTTGTCCTTCTTATCACTGTCCTTGCTCTTCTTCTTCTCACCCCTGGGAGCCGGCGTCTGGAGGTTGGCTGCCAGCACGGGAGAGTCGGCTCCGTACTGAACGAGCCCGCGCTTCTCGTCGCCCGCCTCCTGGCTCTTCTCGATCGAGGCAACCGTGTCATACTGGAAACGGACCAGCTGGGTGCCCTCGTTCGGTTTCTCGTCCTCGCTGGTGGCGGCCAAAGCTTCGGCCCTCAGGTCCGAGTTGGAGGCCTTAGGGGTCGGGTTGCCCACAAGAAAGTCGAACACGTTCACATGCTGATCCGCGCCCGACGGAGGCGTAGGCGCGTGGGGCATCGGGCCGCTCCTGGGTCGAACATCGTCCTCGTCATCATTAAAGTCGTACTCGTCATAGTCCTCCGGGGCATCCTCAACATATGCGATGTGAGCCATGTTTCTGCTACGGTCGTCCCCAGCAGGTGTCTGATACTGTTGTAGGGTTTCCTGCTGTTGCGGTTGTTTTCCCTTCTTGGGTTTGTAGAGTGCGCCCTGATACTTTTGTTCCTCTGAAATGCAGCTCTGCGCAGGGCGTTAGCGAGAGTGCAGATATGGGGAGCGTCCCCAGCCAGGGCGCCGCCATTTCCGCTTACCGTGTGGCTGCGATACTCGACGCCGGGAAAGTACGTCATGCAGTCGATGCAGGTGAAGGAGGCTCCGTGGCAGCGATTGCGATGTGGATCGAGCTTCTTCTTGGTCATAACATCGCCGCAGTTCTAGGATGAGGATTGCGGAGTTAGATGGGTTGCGCGCGGGGAGGGAGGCGAAAGAGGCGCCGGTGATATATGGTCGTGCCAGAGGCGACGGGAGGAGGTGTGGGGTGGAGGGTATAACAGAGCAGCTTCCGAGCAATAGGGCGAATTGGGAACAATGGGAGGAATGGGACGGGGGATGGGATGGACGGAGGGGGGTGTTTGAGGCAAAAGGTTGTTGTTGACGGACGGACGATCGTGGTGTGGGCGGGAGCGTGTGATGTCAAGCATTAAGATTATGGGCTTAAGGGGAGGGGGCGTGTGTGTAACATGCTATGCCCTGTCGGGAAATGGTGGGTTGATTGAGCAATAGGGGTTCGTCCGTTCCGGGCGAGGGAGGGGGGCAACGCCACCACCACGCAGCAAGGCGACGCCGCTGCAGAAGCAGAGTTCAAGCGGGCACGCTGCTAGCACGGCACGGATAGACACCAAGAGCCAGGCGCAAACACGATGGCCCCGAATGCAACCTGACGTTGGCTTGGGGGTGTTTATGTGATACCGGCAGGGGGGCCGGGAGGATATGACATAACCAACGTACCTCGCACGAAAAGGAGACCATTGTGATTGTGATGCGTGACCGCAGGCTGGAAATGCGGCCCAAAGGAAAAAGAAAAAAAAAGATATGCGTGTCTAGCCTGGGGCGCAACAAGTCGAGTGGGAGAGAGCCGAGGAGCCAGCCGCCGGGCGATGTGTTGTCCCCTCGTCTACTAAGCGTAGGTGGGCGAGGTAAGCTACCTGAGTAGGCAGGCTGATATGCAAGTGAGCCTTGGTCTTTTGATTGGCGCGTCCACCGGGGTCTTCCCGGCTCGACACCAAAGGTGGGCGATCCCCGAGGCGTTCAGGTTGGGTTTGCGCAAAAACTTGGATGGGCAGCAGAGCCGATGCCGGGGCGCGTTTGCTGTTGGAGCAGCGATGGTGCTTGTTGTTGGGGGCGATTGCGGGCCGTCGAGGGTAACGAGGATCGGTCAGGCCGGGGCGGGAGCTTGCGACGACGAGGCTGGGCAGGGCGGACACTATCAATCGGTCCTGGGTCTCTGGCGAGGAAGAGGAAAGGATGACGGGCAGAAGCTTCTTGTACCGAGAGGCTGCGCGGTCTCGAGTCGTCTCGAGTGTCAAAAGTGGGCTGTGCGCGCGACAGGCACGGATCAGGAGCGGACCAGGGGGCCAAGCTGAGCAGTCCCAAAGCGGACTTTTTCCGGCCTTGGGGTCGGTTTGGTTTGGTTTCGGACCTGCGACCTGGGGCGTCGTCTGGCTGGGGTCGAGGAGCGCGCTGGATGGGGAAACAATCGGCGTGGTTCGACAGTCAATCGATGCGCCGCCTGAGGATGGGATTTGTGTCGGGTATTTTGTGCGCGTGTGCCCTGAAAGCAGAGGTATGTATGTTGTTGGGGTGGAATTGGATCTTTCAAGGGCGCAAGAAATTTTGCCGTCGATGATTTGTTTGTTGTGGATGCATTGGGTGGCTGGAGATGGCTGCCCAAACGATGCTTCTCGTCCCCATCAGGCGCAGATGCACGTAAAATGACTTTGTTCTGCACGCAAACCCAAGCCAGCGGCCCTTATTCCTGACTAACGCACGCTGCCTCTCCTTATTCCATGTTTGGTTTTGTTGATATTAATCATTTCTTAGTGGTCGCTTCACCTGGTGCACAATGCAGTCTCTGCAGGCGCCGCGAAATACCTATTCCACGTCCCGGGAGCGCTCTTGGGAGCAACGCATCCTCTTCCAACGTGTTTCGGATTTCTTCAGTCACAGTTGGTTATCTTGCGAGTACGCGACTGGCCACACGCCTCCCCTCTCGCCTTCCCTGAAAAGTTGAAGATGTGAGTGGGCATGGACGGCGCTCAGGCATGGTCGCGTCGCTCATTGGTCCACTGCAGAGTCGCAGCAAAAGAAACAAAAATAGTGGCTCTTTTGGAGGGTGGGCCGGGCGACAAATTCTGCTGCCGAATTGGGCCAAGTCACGCTGCCGTTTTGGCGCGCGTCTCCCGGCCGTGGCTCCATTGCCGGCAAAGCTTGAGCCCCTGGGCCACGGCTCGTTGTAGTAAGTGCAGCTGCAAGGCACTGGACGGCCACCTCGCCAGCTGCTGCGGGTCGTGAGGGCTGTCCAGAGGCAGGCGCAACGCCGCTGAGCAGCGCAAATGCAATGCCAAAGATGGGATTGTACATGCACATACGCATACACATGCCTACATATGTACGTTGTCGGCGGTGGTGGTCTCCAGCGCTCGCTACTGGAGCCGGATGGAGTGGTCCTCCTCGCCTTTGACAAATGACAGCGGCCCCTTGACCCTTCTTCTTCTTGGCCTTGGACTGCGTGTTTCACATCCTTCGGCATGCATTCCATTTGGACCAGCAATGGAGGGCAGCTTTTCCATTCGGTGGTTTGTCCTGGGGCTGCAGTCTATCTTTGGCTTGTCGGCTCTCGGCTGACTTGGGATTGGTTTTTGGCCAAGAGAATGGAGCGATAATGACGGGCTTTCGCATTGAATGGGCACGCCCAAAAGACGCCACCAACATGACCAACATGAATCCCTCCAAATCGCGTCCAACTGATGAGGATCGATACTGCGTTTGCGCAAGTACCTCCCGCCTCCCTTGGTAGGGCACTCACTATCGGCCTCGGCACCTCGTGGACTCCCTCTGCATCATCCCAATCATCAATGCCATTCTGTTCTCGAGGGGCCTCAGCGCACATGCCATATCGGCAATGCAATCCTTGTCGGCTCCCCATGAATCGGTGGTTGCTCGATCGATTTGTTCCCCTGTCGGTCCATTCGCCAGGCCTTGTCAGACGCACCACACAACCCCCAATGTTGCAGTGGTGGTGTTCCAGGAGCCTCTGGGTGAAGCTTCAGGGGCGGCGGCGGGCCGGCCGGTGGGGTCAGCACACCAGACACACACGAGCCCTGCCCCAAGCTCCCTGCGAGCCGCCCGCAAGCACAGGCCACCAGCAGAGGCCGCGGCCAAGGTTGCCCGCCCCATTGACGATGCTGGGCCCTCAATCAATTGATATTGAGTCGCCGCAAGGGCAACGAGCGCGACTGCAAATGGATCAATGATGCACCCAGACCCCTAGCCTGGGCCGGCCCTCACCCCAAGCCGCACCCACAATCTCCATACGGCCATCTGCACCGCAACCGAGCCTGGTCAGAAACGAGAAGCTCCTATTTTTCCTTGGTCTTCTGTTTCTTCTTCTTCTTGTCCCCTCGAGTCATTGTGTCTGTTTGTTTCCTTGCCTCTTTTCCTTCTTCTTCTTCTTCTTCTTCTTCTTCTTCTTCTTCTTCTTCTTCTTCTTCCTCTTCTCTTCTTCCCATCGTTCGTCTTTTCTTGCCCCTTGTCGCTTTATCCTGGCCGTTTTGCTGTGGCGGCGGCGACGACGCCACCGGGCCTTCGAGTTGGGGTCTGGAAAGAGCCGAGCGCCGTTGCTGGAGACGACGAACCGACAAGCCCTCTAGAGCGCAGCCGCTGCCCGCCCTCGGCCGCCCGATTCCTTTGTCGTCCGTCGTCATGACCGCTTCGCCTCCGTCTGCCCCGTCTCAGAGCTTCCTGGATCAGACCTTCTCGGTCATTTCCAGCGTCGCAAGCTATATGCGACTGCCGGCCATGGCCTCCACGGTGAGTCCTCCAGGCCGGCACTCGCACCCCGGCAACATCGTCAAGCTGACTGCTTCTTTCTTTTTCTCCGTCTAGGGCATTGCCGCTGTCCTCACCTCCCTGCTGTACTTCAAGCAGAAGTAAGCACCTCGCCCAAGACCCCCCGCGTGTCCTGCGCGCTCTCTCCGCCTTGGCCGGGGCTGCGCCAGCCCTGGTCTCCGGAGCCGTCCCGCAGAATACTGACAAGATGCCCCCACCCACAGGGCCCTCATCTACCCTTCGCACATGCCACCCAACTCGCGGACCGATGTGCCGCGCCCGTCCCAGTTCGGCATAACCGACTTCGAGGAGCTCATGATCCCGACCAACGATGGCGAGACGCTCTCGGCCTTCTACATCCGCGGCCCGCGCAACGGCCGCAACGCAAATGTCACCGTCATCATGTTCCACGGCAACGCTGGCAACATCGGTCACCGCCTGCCCATCGCCCGCCACCTGATCGGCCTCATCGGCTGCAACGTCTTCATGCTGGAGTACCGCGGCTACGGCCTCTCCACCGGAGCCCCCGACGAGTCCGGCCTGATGACCGATGCTCAGACCGCCCTCGACTACCTGCGCGACCGTGCCGAGACCCGCTCCCACCGCCTCGTCGTCTACGGCCAGAGCCTTGGCGGCGCCGTCAGCGTCAAGCTCGTCAGCAAAAACCAGGCCGCCGGCGACATCGTCGGTCTCATCCTCGAGAACACCTTCCTCAGCATGCGCAAGCTCATCCCCTCCGTCGTGCCGCCGGCAAAATACTTTGCCATTCTCTGCCACCAGGTCTGGCCCTCCGATTCGCTCATCCCGTCTATCACCAAGGTCCCTATCCTGTTCCTGAGCGGCCTGCAGGACGAGATTGTGCCGTAAGCCTTCACCCTACGCCCCGTACCGCCAAGCGTCCCTCTGCCCCCCACTCCCTGTGGCCTGTGACACTCGTTCAGCTTTTAACTTCTCGGATGTCTCACCTTTCTCAGTCCACATCACATGCGCCAACTCTACGAACTATCAGCGGCCCCCAACAAAATCTGGAAGCCCCTACCCAACGGCGATCACAACTCTAGCGTGTTGGAGGATGGCTACTTCGAGGCCATCTCTGATTTTGTCGCGTCTGTGACGTCGGAACCACTCAGCATAAGCAAGGAGATGTACGACACTAAGAAAAAAACAAAGAAGAAGGCCTGACCACTCGGAGAGATCGAGACACGGCAGAGATGGAGAAGCGAGGAGAAAAGAAAGAAAGAAAAAAAAAAAAAAACAGCATCCAGCTTATCAGCATTTCCTAACACCTCGGCAGCTCACTGGGATCCCATGAAAGCATATTTGAACCCTTACGACGACGGTCTATTCTGGACCCAAACTAATTCCGGCTCGTGTCGAAAGATCGATCGGACCTTGGTGGAGCGAAAGACGGGCGACGGACTCTGGCCCCCTTTTTCTTTTCTTTTTTTTGCATCATTGACGAAAAGATACCCCCAATTTCTTAATCCCATATATCCCATTTGTATGTCTTACAAAGGCTCAAGCCGACCGCCTCCGCGGCGCCCTTGGATGCCTCACCCCTTGATTCCAGGAAGCTGGACTATCAACTGGTGTCATCTTTCTCCCTGTTCTCTCATTCTCATGGCTCCTGTTTTTTTTTTTTTTTTTGCATGTCTTGAAAATCATCGCCGCGGCGGTTGTACATTAAGATTAAAAGCCCTCCAAGACCCAGAATGAAACCTCATTTCAAACCAGCTCCTCCTCCCTCTACACCTTCACTCCCTCGATAATTGTTCTAGACAATGAAATCACGACGACAGATAATGTGTGTGTGGGGTGGGAAAATGCGGTCATGTGCGTGACTCCCAATGTCTCACCATTCCTCACACACCCGGTGTGCGGTTGTCGCCGTTGTCTCAGCGAGGTCACGCACCTCGGATATATATGTCTCCAAATTATAGGCTGCTCTTGAAGAATGATAGCCAGGGTGGCCGAATCCTCCGATAACGCGTTCTCGACCTTCCCCTCATGCCGCCCGACAAGGAAAAGCCCATGTTGTCGGCGAGAGCATTCACCCCATTTCCCGGCTCGTCGTCGGGTTTTTCGTTGCCAATAGGTGCGCTCTGCCCGGTGATAGCGCGGATGATGAATACGCCATCGATATGACGCCGCCGTGCCTTTTATCTGCCTTTTTACCCGAAACTTGGGGTTTTATGCGGCTGAATAAGGTGATCTGGGTGTATATAATATTGGCCCACATGATATCGAGGTTTTATCCTCGGGCGGATTTGGTTTTTTCTTCCTTGGTCCAACTCCTGGCTATACCTCAGTGCCGAGGTGGTTTCCCAACCAGGCAAGCCCACCCGAAAGCCGCGCGGACCGAGTGAGAAAGACTCGAGGTGTCGTAGGCTATAACCATGATGCAGCACATATGGCACATCTTGTCCGCCTTCTAGGACTCGTGACAAAGCCCACCAGAACATTTCACGAGCAGAGTAGACCGTAACCCCTCATCATTCCTCCAAGAAAGACATCTCCTTAAGGCTGGTGATATTGTTACTTTTCAGGCCTGGCGCTACGGGAGTCGTAGTATGGATAGATGTCCGGCATCGACGCGCAATCGCTGTGTGCGGCATCGGCTATCTACCACTTCCACAACTAACACACATCCATGGGCCACCAAAACACGAAGACCTGGCTCCTCGGCTGCCTATCCTTCCAGTGCCCGGCCGTCTGCCATCATTAGAGTATCGCAGCCGAACGACTTCTCTGTCTAGAGTGACCGGTTGGTTATCGATGTCACCAACTCAGCCACTGCTCCGGTCTTCAAGCCTCTCCGCAGCAGTTTCCCAATCGTCCTCCAGCGGCTCGGGCTCAGGCTTGGGCTTCGGCGGCTCGGTGGGCTTCCTCCTGGCGAGGGCTAGAAACACGCCCCCAGGCCTCTTGGTAGGCTCCGCCGCCGGGCGGACCGACGGACGGCCAGCGGCGCGCCCTACGACGGCGCTCCAGCCGTCCGCGTCGGGGCCCGAAGACGACGAGCCACCGTCACGCCGGCCCACGACACCCGAGCCGTCCACGTGGCACAGGCCCACCCTCGCGGCGAGGCCTAGGCGGCCGGCCGTCTTGGCAACCGCGGGCCGGAGAGCGACCAGGGCGTTCTCGAGGGCGACAGGGGTTGAGACGGCGCCGCCGGTGCGCGCGATGCTCGCGGCCGTGACGGGCGGCCGGTGTGCCGTCACCAGCACCTCGTCACTAGTCGGGAGAAAGGCGATGGTGAAGGTCAGCGACGAGGTTGCCGTGCTGGCGAGGTCGGCGGCCAAACCCTTATCGACTTCGTCGATAGTAAGGCCGAATTTGGGCTTGGACAGGATAAAGGCGTTAAACGGCTCTATGGAGGCCGCGCGCGTGGTCTGCGGTGCGGCAGCGGCAGCCGAGGCCGCCTCGGCCGTCTTGATGATGTTGACGCACTGGGCCAACGTCTTTCGAGGGGCCGAGACGAAGCGGGGTGTTTTGAAAACGCAGACGTGCCGGTGCGGCTCCGGGTCCTGGCTCTCGCTGTCCAGGCCAAAGTCCTCGGCGAGGGAGTGTAGGAAGGCGCGCTGGTGCGGCTGCATGGGCTTGAACCGGATGCGCTTCTCCGAGGGGTCCGCGGCGAACACGCGGAACTCCCGCTCTTGCGTTTGCGTCCAGCCCACGTTTTCACGGAACATCTTGACTGTGGCGTCCGAGTACGGGATATGGTCATCGGTGTGAGATTCGGGGTCGATCCTCAGCGCATCCGCCAGCCGTCTGTTCCGCTGCAGCTTCAGGCACTCCTCGTCGCACTTGAGTGCCTCACGACTGGGCCTCTCGGCGTTGGCGGTGGCGAGACATCGCACTTCCTGCTTGCGATTTTGGCAGTCACATGTAATGAACACTTTGGACTGGCAAGGCTTGTCCTCTTTGCAGGGGAATGGAGCATGGCACTGGTTGGTGCATGTGTGTTCACACGATGTTCGTGTCTTGCCGCAGGGCTGAGAGCAGTGAGAACCGGCGACCTCAGCGTCCTCACACTGTCCAGGCCTGTGACACAGCTGCTGGCACTTGTGAGAACCACACTTGAGCGTCGATCCACAGGGAAGCCCACAGCGGACCTCCTCAAACCAGCACGGTTGGTTCTTCAGGGTCTGCTTTCCGCATATACACGGCTTCTCGACGAGGAAGGGGCATGGAGGACACGGGACGTCGTCGGTGTGGCAGTTGTGCTTGACCATAGGATGTCCACAGACCTTTGCCCTCGAACATTCGAACCGGCAGACCGGCGGCCGCGTCCCACATGGCTGCGGAGGATAGAGAACCGTCCGGCCACAGGAGCAAGAGATCTCATCAAAGATAGCCTCTAGACAAGAAGGACAAGCGCCCTTGTGGCATAGCTGTTGGCAGGCATGTGTCCCGCATTTGAGTTTGCTGAGAGACGTGTCATCAGGGTGTGAGCCTATACACCAGACAAGAAAAAGAGCAAGTTGCATGCTGCATTGATGATTGACTTACCGGCCACACACTCGGATGCAGACATGCTCCGCCTCGACCTCTTCGTTAGACGACGATGCGTTAGACGCCTTGTTCTTCCTTTTTGCCGCTAGCCTCTCCGAGGCCCTTCGCTCGCCGGTGCAGCAGACGTTCTTGCACTCGTGGCGCCCACAGTTAAGCTGTGCTCGGCACGTGCGCTCGCAGACGGGTTGTTCTTCTTGACCTTCTCTACAAATGAGCTCCGTAGCCGTCCTTCCACATCGGCAAGGTGTCTCCACCACCTGGGTACAGGGCTCGCATGCTTCGGGGTGGCAGTTTTGTTTGCAGGCATGACCGCATGGCAGTGTCTTGCCGCAGACCTTGGTGCATTGTGGTATCGGGTCCTGGCACGACTGCCTCGGTTGTGATATTATGTCGTCGAGGGAGGTCTGGCCGCAGGGGCAGGTAAGGACGGTGTCGGGAGAAAAGGGGCAGTGGGCGGCATCTCCTTCCTGCTCGTGACAGCCGCATTGGCACGTGTGAAAGCCACAGTCGAATGGTCTGTCACATTTTAAAGAGCACTTGAAGGATCCCTCGAACCAGGCACCCGGCTCGCTTCCCTGGCCGCGTTGCAGCTGGCCATGGTCAAACGACGGCAGGACGTCCTCACGTCGCTCGCACAGGATATCTTTGGTCGTCTGGCCGCAGTAGCAAGTGGATGTGACCAAAAGTTCGCAACTCCCGCAGAGGCCATCATGACATGGCCGGGCACAGGGGTGTTCGCCGCACGGTAGTAGGTCACCACAGACCTCTCGACAGCTCCAGCCCTTGGAATAGTCCGTCTCCACGCACCGCTTCGAGACCTCGTGCTTCCCGCAGAAGCAGGAGCGCGACGGGCCCATTAGTGCGCAGGGCGGACATGGCCCGCTGTGACACTGCAGCCCGCAAGGGTGGACGCAGTTCGGCCTGGTCTTCGAGCACGTGTTCCCGCACGAATGCGGCGGCAACCCGGCGACGGGAGACGGATTCAGGTCCTTGCCGCACCAGCAGTGATAGGAGCCCGGATCCTCCGACAAGGAGGAGTTGCAAGCAGGACAGCGCCATGCCGTGGATTCCTGCTGCGGGTCCTTGCCGCTGAGCTGGTTCGAATGCCACCGCTTGACACAGCTGAGGTGGACGACGGTCCAGCATAGCGAACAAGACCACACCCTGGAGTTGCGCAGGACCTCGTTGGTGCAAATGACACATTCGTACTCGCGGTTGTCGATGTCCTCATGGATGCGGGTCGGCAGGTCTGGGGCCGAGGACTTGACGCCTTTGGGCAGAGACCGGCGCTCGCTCGGCCGGCCAGCTGGGCCCTTTCCCCGCTGCGGCACTGGATTCCCCGGAACGAACTCGGGGGCCTCTCCGCTGAGACCCGAGGCTGCCTGGGAGGCGGCACTGTCTGGCCGATCAGAGGACGTTGTCAAATGTCCGCCAAAAGTCCGTTGCTGAGAGACTATCGAAGCGGAAGCCTGTCCTCCCCGTCCTCCCCGTCCGCGGCGGGGTTGTCCTCGGCGACCTCCACGCGAATCTCCCCGCTGGCTTCCCCGAGGGCCGCCCCGTGAAGCTCCGCTGCCAGCCGCAGCATCGTTTTCGGCTGTAACGCCGGGCCCAGCCGCCCCTCCACGGCCCCGACGAGGGCCCCGTCGTGACCTTCCCCTGCTCTGGTTCTGAGAGTGACTGCCTTGCGGTTGGCCCGACTGAGACGGAGTTGTCTGAACCTCGGTCATCCCTATCGGCGGTTGAGCAGGTCGTCGCTGCGGGTTCCAAACGGCGCCAGCACGCCTGTTTCCTGATTTCCTTCCTCTGGTTTGTCTCTCGATTTTCGCTGTCGGCGCAGCGGGGTCGATTGCACGTGAATGGGTATCAAATAAAAAACCAACTGGCGACAACAACGCTAAAATGGAACGTGAATGGCAGCAAGGGTGTCTGGACTTTGCCCAAGGCCGCTGAGGTTATGCTGCTGTTTTGGTTTTCTACTTATCGTCGTTCCCTTTGAAAAGTCAGGTTGAAGTGAAATGTGAAATCCGACATCAGCATGAGTCAACCTTCCCGATTGGGCCAGCTTTGCCTCCCTTTTGTCTTAGTAATTTTCATTTTCGTCGCCGTTTTTCCTAAACTCTTGCAACGGGAAAGTGCGGGGAGCTAAGGAAAACATGCGCATCATGGCCACAGATCAGTAACTGGCCAATGCGTAAAACACCTCAGGTTGTAGATATTTTCGGAGAACATGGAGGGGATAAAGAGGAAAAGACATCAGCAAAAACATCGAGACTTTTTCTCCCCTTTGCCTCAGGTTACCTTGACGGCGTGTGGTTGCCTCTGGCCCACCCAAGATCATCCCTTAGTGGACCCGGCCGGCACATGGAGGAGATTTCCTGACCCCGTTTCCATCGAGACGCTCAAATCACCCGGAGTGCTCTTTCTCGGGATCTTGGGGGATTGGTGCCAAGAGAGGAAGAAAGCGAGAGAGAGAAAAGAGGAGCCGCGGGTTCAATGGACACGGCACCACCGCGACACGCTGGGATCCGAAGCTGTGGGAAACCTTAGTCCGACACCAGAATCGAATAGCGCTGGCTTGGTCTGGGCGGGCGCTTGCTCCGATCTAGTCGCAACCTCATTTGCCCCAGGGATGTGGCAAAGAGCAGCCATGTAATTTCGGGAGCGCTAAGAAATAACTGGGATTGTTCGACACGCTGGATCCTTCCGGCCAGGCCTCGCTGCTCAACCGGACTGGGTGCCCCTGAGAGGGGCTTGCACGATTTCAGCTTTTGCTTTTTCTTGATCGAGCGCATCGGTTTTTTCAGCTCGGGATCGTGCCAGATGCCGGCCCACTACCCGGACGGATTGCGGAAACTTAACCGAGCAGGTGTCGACTAGCGCTCTGAAGGTGTGTCGGTCTGGTCTGCTGCCATCGCCTCGCCTCGCTTCTATCGACGGGGCCTCGGGGCCTGCGATGTGGAGTGGAGGGTGCTGGGCTTTTCTTCCACTCCGCGGAGCGTGGTGTCCGGGCTGAAAAGCGCTGAATGGTGGCATTGGACTTTTGGACCTCCTTCTAGCCATGCAACGCAAGTGGAGATATGTGTATCTTGTCAGTATTTGTATCGATAGGTCAGGAGCGCGGCTTGAGGACAGCGCCAACGTTGAGATCTGGGTTGCACTGCATTCAATAAATACGAGGTCTTGTCCTTCCCTAAGGCCGACTCGCCGCCTGCAGTCAGCCAAAAGATGATCGGGAATTCGGGAAGCCGACTGATCGGAGTGACGGTTAGTCAAAGTGTGGGGAATCATCAGCCGTGCGTGCCGCATGCGATATTGGTCACATCGACGCAGCGGAAAGGCTGAAGTGATCGGCACGTCTGTGTGTGCGTGAGTGTGTCCTGTCCCGCGTTCCCTCATGCATGGGGCGAAGTGTAGGTTGTCGCTGGGTTGCCGCATTAGGCCAGGGGAAACCGGGCGGTCCAGTCCGGCGGCGCACAGCGAGGCGGAAGCCTTTTCCCGGCCTCGCCTCTATCCCGGCCGGCCTTGCAGTCGTCTGCTAGCACACCTCGCATCTATTGATGACCTACTGATATATTGCTCGTACGAGTTGGATGCTGGTGCAATCGCAGGATGGGACCACGAAGCCGATGCTGGCGGTGCGCGCGGCGGATGGATCCAATACGAGCCTAGGAGGTGGACATTATGCAAGGCAGGCCAGGGACAACTCAGAGCAGCGCTGATGGGAGCACCCTGGGAAGCGCCAAAATTAGCAAATGCCTCTTGGAGCTTTTTTTTTTTTTTTTTTTTTTTTCTGGGCCTCTTGGCCCACCTTCTCTTGTCGTGGTGAGCGCTCGCGCGTCGCCGGATTAGGCTCTGACCCCGAAGCCAGCGCTGCCAGCCATTGCTGCAGCGGAAAAGCCACCTGCATCCGTGAGACTGGCACATTGGACGGCAGGAAGTCCCGAGAGATGACGGCCTTTGCTTTTGACGTCTGCCCAACAACCACCGCCCTGGTGACACGGCTAAGGCGGGCGTACTACGTTCCACAGCCTGATATTCCTCCGCGGTTGGCTCTCACCCCGCACTCAAAAGCAAAAAGGGCGCAATCTATCGAGTCGGTGTAGCCTGGGCATGGAGGCGGGGAAGATTCTCGTCGCCGACGATAGCTGCAACTCGCTGCCGAGCCAAGCTCAGCCAGCCCACGGCCATCGCAGATGCTCCCACGCACCTCGAGCAAGGGCTCCATTTCCCGCCCATCGGTGGGTCGCGTGCCCGCCCGGGTCGGTTAGAACCCCCAAAGCTTATAGTTGATACCCCCTAAGTTTTATTTCTTTAAGATGCTGGGAATAGGAGGGGTATAGGGAATAAGAAAGCATGCAGGTAACAGGAGCCTGGAAAGGAGACCTTCAGGATAGGTTCGGCGTAATGGGGGTCCAATTGGCGTTGTCGGAACTGCGGATTTTTACTTGGGCGCCGTGCCGCCCCAAGTCAAGCCAACGCAGCGCAATCGATGGCATGGGACTTTCAGCCCCCTCACAACTGAAGTGTGCCGCCCAGTCTAGTGCCTCGCTAGGAAGCAGGCGTCTCGCTAGAGCCAGGGGAGAGAAGGCAAGTGTTTCGTTAGGGCCAGGGGCAAAAAGGGCAGCTGAAGAACGCACACACACACACACACACACACGACGTGCAGCTCGAAGCTCCTTCTGATATTGGTGGCGTTGCCTAGCCGGTGTCGACTAGCAGTCTGCGGCTCATTACTCGAAGATGTGGTTGTCGAGGCTGGGCGCGATAATAATAGCGCCTTCCCGAGAGTGCAGTGAGACTTTTGCTGCAGAGCAAGTGATCTAGTCATCAGACCGTTTTCGCTCATGCTGCGCAACGTGGGCGTTATCATGGAGGAGGCTTGGTGTCCTATTTTCTTTCCTTTTCTTCTCAACATCATGATGGATGTCTGAGCGAGATCCACTGCCGAGCTGGTTGTTGGTGTTAATGGACTGGACCCACCATCTGCAGCTGCTCTCCACCGATGGACTCAGCAGCACGCAAGCGCGGGAGAATTATTTGGTCCTCGATGCGGTCCACTTTGCCCACCTGGCTCAATACGAAGGGGAAGGGCTTCCTTCGAGATCTCAATGCGTCATGCTCTCCCAAGGACCCGGCGTTAGCCCCTGTACCTGGCTCCTGGTCTGTGTGAGCTGGCCCAGGCTAGCCCCGGCGAGCGAAACGTGCGCCGATAGCCCCCTTTTCCTCTGCGTCTTTTTGGTCTGTTGGTTTTTTTTTTTTTTTTTTTGGTCTCTTTTGCTGGCGACCGATGCCATGCCAAAGCCAGGCTCCCGGGTGGCAGACGTTGCCAAGAGACTTTACCCGACCTGCGCACCCGCAATCCCATGCACGCCCGACATTGGCTCTTATGCGGATTGGCATCTGCTCAGCGCACGACCAGCCATGGATGCGCTGGAGTTGCTTATTCTGCCAAACGGCGGGCTGCAAACGCTGTAAACACCGTGTGGGCTGCCGGAGCCCGATAGTCGGCCACACCTTGGGATGGAAGATAGCAGCTGAGGGGATAGGACCTACCTAGCTGCGGTTACTATCACGGCATTGCGCAGTGTCATCAAATTTGATTATGGGTCGACCTCAGGCGCTCCTTCCTCAGAGATAATGTTGCCGGCTGCCGCCGCAGGACCCCATCCGTCGATTGGACCCCTGCCACGCCGTCTGATGTGAAAGTCAATGGTGCCCTCGCCAGTGCCCTCCCTCCTTCGCCGCGCTCCACTCACACGCTCGTCTCACACCCCCTTTTTCGCGTGTTTTCTACTCTACTTCGCTCCCTCGCTAGGCTTTCCTTTGTTCGTCCAAGAAGCCCTAGGCGACGACCACGGACGCCCGCAATTTCCATCACAAATCCATCAACCAGTGACACCCTCGCATCAACCCCCTGCTCCCTATAGCCTCTCTCGTTCTGGTTAAGCCGCGAGCTGCAGGGGGTGGCAGCTCCAGGCCCAGCCCAAGATGCTGATTCCCCTCCCCCAGCCGTGTGCCCCCCCACCCTCCCAGGGCCTCGGCCCACCCTCCAGGGCCGGCCGAGATGGCTCGGGCCTGCAGCCCTGCTGGCGCCGAATATGTGGGCTTTGCTATAGTGCCTGCCAAAAGACGGGGCGGGAGATGAGAGTGCACTGTAGCATTGGAGGCACGCTGGCGGCTGCTACGATGTCAGCGGTATAAAGAATCCGTGCCGCCCCTGGATCCCTTCCCGGTCTGCTTCCTTTTGCCCCACGGTTCTCCAACCCTCACACTCGTTTCCGCCCACCACCAAGCTTGGTGCTGTGTTGGCTTGCTTTGGGTATCTTTTGCCCAGTCCTTCGTTTTGTTCGCGGCCTCCAACCACCTCCGCCACCATGAGGACCACGCAGCAGGGCACCTTCGCGGTGCTCTCGTCCCTGGCTGCCGTCACCAACGCCGGCCTCGTCCGCCGACTCCCCCCGGCCGCCAACCCGCCCGCGGGGTGGGCCTACCAGGGATGCTACGTGTAAGAGGAGCCAGACTACCTGCTTCCGCACTTTGCCGTGCCAAGCCTAACAAGTATCTACTCTCGCATAGTGACATCGGACGCACGCTAGACCAGGCCGCCACGGCCTCGGGTATCATGACGGCGCAGGCATGCATCACCTTCTGCACATCCAAGGGTCTGCAGTTTGCTGGTACCGAGTACCACAACGAGTGCTGTAAGTCACGCCGCCGCATTGTTCTTCCACCTCTCCACTGAGTGGTATGCTGACCGAAAGCCTCACCCCGTCAATAGACTGCGGTAGCCAGCTTGCTCAGACTGCCAACAAGGTGGCCGACTCGGAATGCTCGACGTCTTGCTCGGGAGACGCCACTCAGGGCTGCGGTGGCCCTAGCCGCCTCACCGTCTACTACAGCTCCCAGCCTGTCGGGCCCCAGCCCAACCCAGGGGTCAACGGCTTCAACCACGTTGGATGTTACACGTACGTTTCCACTCATCAATTGTCTACACATAGATCTTGTCTGGTCGAGCCTTGACAGGCTGGCTAACCGATACTCAGCGAGGCTACCAATGCACGTGCCCTGGGCACTGGAGGCGGTGTCCCTGCCGCCAACGTGAGCGCAAGCACTTGCACAGCTGCCTGCCGGGCCAAGGGCTTCATTCTGGCCGGTGTTGAGTACGGCGGCGAGTGCTACTGCGGCAACACCCTGGCCGCTGGCTCCGTGCCGGCTTCGAGCGGCTGCAGCTCGATCTGCAACGGCAACTCGAGCGAGATCTGCGGAGGTGCCAGCAGGCTCAACCTCTACAACTACCAGAACCAGTTCCCCATCTCGTCGTCGTCCTCGTCCAGCAGCCCGGCCAGCACCACCACGACCTTGACCGGTGCCTCGACCGTCTCGACCGTCTCTTCGTCTAGCACTGCCACGACCTCGGCATCTGGCTCGGCCGCAGTGGCCGCCAGCGGGACATCGACATCGACATCTGCCTCAGCCACCCCTACTGCTCCGAGCCAGCCAGCCTCCATCGGCGCGTACAAGTGGTACGGCTGCCAGACCGAGGCCACGGGCGCACGCGCTCTGGGCGCCCTCACCCGGGCTGACGACCTGATGACGCTTGAGATGTGCGCAAGCGTCTGCGCTGGCTACACCTACTTCGGCGTCGAGTATGCCCGTGAGTGCTACTGCGGTAACAGCTTTGCGGCAGGCTCCGTCGCCGCGCCGGCCTCGGAGTGCGGCTTCACCTGCCCCGGCAACAAGTGGCAGTTCTGCGGAGCTGGCAACCGCCTCTCGGTCTACTCGCTCAACGGCCCTGCCAGCTCTTCGAGCGGAACCACGACCGGGACCGGAACCGCGACTGGTGTCTCGACCGCCACATCGGCCACGACTAGCACTGCTGTCCCCACCGGCATGCCTGCCGGCTTCACGTACCAGGGCTGCTGGATTGACGGGCCCAACGGCCGCGCTCTGCCCGACTACCAGGCGCCCGATTCGCAGACGCTTACCCAGGAGTCGTGCGCTCAGCTTTGCAACGGCCGCGGCTTTACCGTTTCGGGCACTGAGTACTCGACCCAATGCTTTTGCTCCAACGCCGTCTACGCTGGCGGTGCCAAGACCGCTGAGTCGGAGTGCAACATGCCCTGCTCGGGCAACCCGGCCCAGAAGTGCGGTGCCGGTGGTCGCCTCACCATCTACAGCAAGGGTGTGCCGCAGACCTTCCAGCCGCCGGCGCCCCAGACCACTGGGCTTGACAGCTGGGCCTACCAGGGCTGCTACGAGGACAACGTGAACGACAAGCGCACCTTCTTCTGGAAGCTCGAGTTCCCCGGCACCATGACCCCTAAGATGTGTCTGGACCGCTGCGGCAAGTACGGCTACGCCGCTGCTGGTCTCGAGTACGGTCAGGAGTGCTACTGCGGTGACCCGCAGAACATCATCACCCAGGGCGCCACCAAGCGGCCCGAGTCTGAGTGCGGCGTCGTCTGCGCGGGCAACGCCACGGCCATCTGCGGTGGCGGCTCGCGGCTGACGACCTACTTCTGGACTGGCACGCCCTTCTACTCGTGGACGTTCCCCAGCACTCCGGCTGCGGGCGCTGGCAAGTACGATCTCCTGATCGACGGCGTCACCATCCCGCTGATCGCGCAGGAAGGCATCAACGGCAAGGTCGCCTTCCTGTCCAAGTGGGGTACCGGCCCGGGCAACGAGACTGGCGCCTACGAGCTGGACGTCTCGATGATCCCGACGAACCCGGCTGGTGCTTGGAGGACGCTGCACGTCAAGACCGACGTCTTCTGCGCCGCTGGTGTCACGCTGCCTGACCGGGCTGGTCGCATGCTCAACGTGGGTGGTTGGTCTGGTGAGTCGACTGAGGGCGTGCGTCTGTTCGCGCCGTCGGGCACCAACGGCGTCCCCGGCACGACCGACTGGCAGGAGAACGTCAACGAGCTCAGCCTGCAGAAAGGCCGCTGGTACCCTAGCGCCATGGTCATGGCCAACGGCTCCGTCATGGTTATCGGTGGCGAGGTTGGATCCAACGGCGCCGCCGTGCCTTCTATCGAGGTGCTTCCCTCCACGGGCACCGCGCCGCTGTACATGGACTGGCTCGACCGCACCAACCCCAACAACCTGTACCCCTTCGTTGCCGTGCTGCCCCAGGGCGGCATCTTCGTTGCCTACTACAACGAGGCCCGCATTCTCGATGAGGGCACCTTTGCCACCACCAAGGAGCTGCCCATGATCCCCGGCGCCGTCAACGATGACACTGCTGGCCGCACGTACCCTCTCGAGGGCACTGCCGTCCTCATGCCGCAGAAGGCGTCCAACGGCTACGCCGACTTCTCCGTGCTCATCTGCGGTGGCTCCGCCAACGGCATCTCCAACGCCCTCGACAACTGCGTCACCATCTCGCCCCAGGCCGCCAACCCGACCTGGACGATGGAGCGTATGCCCTCGCCGCGCGTCATGCCCTGCATCGCCCCCATGCCCGACGGTACCTACTTCGTTGGCAACGGCGCCAAGGCTGGTGTCGCCGGCTTCGGTCTTGCCACCAACCCCAACCTCAACTCGCTCATCTACGACCCGTCCAAACCCGTGGGCTCGCGCTTCACCGTTGGTGCCAACACCACCATCGCGCGCATGTACCACAGCGAGGCCATCACTCTTCTCGACGGCCGCGTTCTGATCTCGGGCTCCGACCCTGAGGATGGCGTCAACCCGCAGGAGTACCGCGTTGAGGCCTACACGCCCCCGTACCTGCTGACCGGCAAGCCGCGCCCGACCTTTACCATCGCCAACAAGGACTGGGCCTGGGGCCAGGCTGGCATCCCCTTCACCCTGGGTGCTGCTGCCCGCAACGGTGGCGCCGGTATCACCGTCACTCTCCTGGGCTCCGTCTCGTCGACCCACGGCAACTCGATGGGTGCCCGTACCCTGATGCCCGCCGTCCGCTGCACGGGCACCTCGTGCACTGTCGACGCCCCGCCCAACGCCCATATCTGCCCTCCCGGCTGGTACCAGTTCTTCGTCCTCGACGGCGGTGTTCCGGCCGTCGGCATCTACGTCCGCATTGGTGGCGACCCGGCCGGCCTGGGCAACTGGCCCCCCGGAAACACCTTCACCAAGCCCGGTGTTGGCCCTGTCCAGCAGTAGGCTGGGCGTGGCGTCGCATTCCGTCTTGCCTTTGCGTTCCTTTCCTCTCTCCCTTAGAGCCCATAAATACCTAATAGCAGGGCATCTTTCAGTCTAGCGTTTCCTTTCGGATAATCAATAAAGACCAAACTGCGCTTATCTCCTTTCCACCTGAGCGTCCCTACCCACCACTGGGCACATACGATAAACCAATGGGCCAATGGGTCAAGATTTTTGATTTCCTGTTTTCTAGGATGCTACAGATGCTACATAGGCGCAGGCTTGACGAACACGGATGTCTAGCCAATGATGATGTTGGTTTGCTTGGAATTTTTAGTTTCAAAGTTTAATGATATCTAGGGGTTCCCCGCCCAAGTCATCAGTGCATCATTACACATTATTCATTGTCGTCCATGCCAATCTCGGCCCCCAGCACGCGGGATACGACGCTCTCAAAGGCATCCCGCTCGACTATGGCCCCGAAGTGCAGACACTTGACGACGCCGACGAACTCGTGCTTGAGCCCGTCGGAAACGTCGGCGCGCAGCAGCAGCTCGGCGGGGAAGCGCCCGGCCAGCTCGAACCAGGCCTGGACGGGGGTCAGCTCGGGCCCCGCGAGCGGCGCCAGCGACCGGGCGAGGCCGTGCAGCGCGGCCAGCGTCAGGCCCGAG